>LPNX010105922.1:409987-425195 GCA_001517045.1 Pseudotsuga menziesii | reverse complement strand
CAAGTCTACAACCCACATATATGCATCTTGCACCACTGTCACTTGCATACATAGAGAAATGTGCTCAAAAACAAATTTGGTGTTCCCCCCCACTAAGTAACGAAGGACTTGTCTATTGTCCTTCCATATGCCGAGAAACACTCCACTTCGACCCTTCACCTCCTATTGAAGGGAAATATATTGAGATACTATGAAGCATTAGAGGAGGAGAATTTTGAGAGAAAATACACTATAGTGGAATTGTGCCCCATTGTTATGTACTTGAGTCTACATCTCATTGTCCTTGAAGCATCCATTAGTGTTATTTCCCAATATTTCATTGATATTTGTGCGCTTGCCTTTGTATGGCGGATTGAAGTGGTGGAGGCCCATGTGTAGGAAATAATTTTCTCGATTTTGACAAGGCGCCAACAAAGTTTTTCATCTTTATCTTTGTTCATATTAATAGAAATATCCATTTCTCATCCATTTCATGTGTAATCATAAATGTTTTCTGTCCATGGATGTAATTACTTTGATTATGTATTGGAATATATCATTCTAGATTAGATTCTAACGCTTTACATATATCATGCTTTTATATCTTGTTGTTGTTGAGGGAAATGTGCAAGTACAAACTTGATTGAAAGAGAAACGAGGATCTACTTAAAATTTCTGAAATAAGGCATGCCCCCTTCGTTCCTCAGTGTTAGTTTCTCTTGTATATTTAACATGATTGGAAATGGTTTTATTTCTCGATTCATCTTTTATGTTGAGTTCCAATACAAGCCATATGAGGTCTTCTCCATAACTAAATTGGCTACCATACTAGGGAATTCCTTTTTGTTGGGGTTTCAGTGCATGATTGGCTTGATTTGCTCTTTGATTCTCTATGTTTTTGTGTCATGTTCAGTGGTTGATTGAGTTATTGGAAGTCCCTTGAATTAATTTAAGTCACTAGCTTATTCTTTACCACTGTTTGCTTTGTATACAGAGGTCATAGAACTTACTGTCGCGTATATATGCAAGATGTAGTGTATACAGTCATGTACATATGCTATTATTCCTTAAACAGTCATGTACATTTCTCTTTGAGCTCGAGATTTTGATGTGTAGAGGTTTTGGGTGGGTTGTGAACATCACCAATTCTTCCTGGGTCCCTATGTTGCCTATTGATTGCCTCTTTTGTGACAGGAGATGTTTTTTTATTGGGTTTGTTTGAAAGTTATTCTTGTTTTTTATCTCTTTATTTGTTGATTATTAGTGCATTGGCCTGCTTGGTCTTAATGTCTCTATTGGCTTGTTTACTGCTTGTAGTGAGGTTTGGGAGTTTGTAAGGTCTTTTTATTTAGCATTTTCATTGCATATATATTGAAAATACAAAAATATTTTGTCTTTTCATGTTTATTGCATTGATTTGGTATTGCATTAGGTTTTCTTAGATCGAGTTAGTGATCAGATCTTTATATATGAATGATTTAATGGGAATTTCAAAGGAAGTTTTTGCATTTCCTATAGTGGCATACCCCCTTTTTCATGATTAAAAAAAAAATTCACTTGGAATTGTTTTTTAGATGTGCATATTTACTTAATTGCCGAGTCATAACCTCACTATTTGCACGCTCATTACCCTTGAGTAATCACAACCTTAAAATTAAAACTTAAATTAAAATTCATCACACATTTTTATTTGATAGAGGTGCATCGACAAGTTTAGGATTGCAGAGTATTGAAATAGGGTTTCGTGAGTAAATATTTCCAACACTGAAACAAAAAAAACTAGGTGTTTGTCTAGGTGAGAAGTGAAATATTTGGTATAGTTAGTGTTCTCAGGAGGATCCTCTTACATAGGAGTCAATCACGAGGTAGCAGACACATTTGGGGTGGGGCTAACCCCTTTCTAATTTGTGTTGAGTGCCGAAGATATTTATAATATCATATTCATATCTAGGGGATTTTGAGGTACGTTTGGTGCTTTCGAGATTCGAGATCTGTTACCTTTCCCATACGATATATCCCTCTTGGGACTGTTTGCTTGAGCATTGGTTATATTGGGGTGACCTTAGTTTCCTTACCTAGGTATTGCAGGGGGTTCTTGTAGAGGTTATTTCGTGAGTTTCTTGTCTAGGTAAGGTTTGTACATCACATTCTCTATATGTGTTGAGGCTGAGGGCCATTACAATTGGTTACACACCTCCACTTGTAGTGTATGGGAGTCGTAGGCCTCTGTTAGTCGAGACAACTCCTCCCTCTCTTCTTCTTTGCATCTGAATTAGTTTGCTTAGGTGTGTGATCTTTGTGTACTAGTTGGATTTAGCGATCATAGTTAGTTAAGTATTTTTTCTTATGAGTCATTTTGGATCGATTTCCAGCTCCTCATCAATCTCAATGCTTAGTAGGATTATCTCCTTGGAACTCTTATGCTCCTCCTCGGAAGAGGACTAGACGTTATAGGACAATTTGATTCACACACGGTTCTCATTATGAGTACTACATATGAGAACCCAAAGTTCCCTTCATCTTTGTCATACAGAATGGGGAAAGGAACCATATGGATACTTGAAACTTTGGTTTACGCCAACTCTTTAGGAGCCGGTAATTCCCATACTACATGACCCCAACTGTCATATTTCACAGCTGACTATAGGATGTTTTCCTCGGAGAGGTTGGGTGTTGAGACTCAGGATACTCCCTCCAGTACAGGTCCATTTACGTTTTGCATGCCATATTTCACTACATCTATCCCATCATCTGCTACTGGTCTTGATGTAGATCCTAGTGTTGGAATTTGGGGCATCGATGCTCCTTTCCTTGATCATCGGTTTGGGAGTGGGTATATTGCACACTCCACTCCATATGTGGGGGGGGTTTATCTCCCTTTATCTGGTATTGAAGCTAGGTTTCACTCTCTCGAGGGTGATAGTGGATGTGCGAATGTTGGGGCCGATTCTTGCATTCCATCCTACATCCGATCATCCACCATACCCGTTCCTTCAAATTCCTTTCTCATGTCACATCCTCCTTATGTCTTGCACGGTCCCTTGGGAAGTAGTGCAATGTATAACTATGTTGTCCTAGCATCAACCAATGTTGTTGTGTCTAGAGGACATATACCTCCTTATGTGTATGGGGGGAAACTAAACTATCAATATCATAATTATGGTTGTATGATGCTTCATTCTCAAGGAATACCTAACCATCAAATCCTTGTATATCCTTATATGGGGCATATAGGAAGGGGTTATTCTCCAACTGGTTAAGGCTATGGACTTTATCATAATCAAACCTATATGAACCAACCTATTTAGAGGACATGGAATCCTATGGAACAACCTAGGCTCCCCTTTTTGGATATTTTAAACCTACCCGACCTTTCAAAGTTGACCAACGATCTGGTGTCTCATGATCTGATGTGGTCGGTTGTTCCCTCTAAACATCCTTTAGACATTCTGAAGTTTGAAGGTAAGAATAGTGAGGACCCTGGAGAGAATGTCACTAATTTCCACCTATGGTGCTCTTCGAACTCATCGAACCATTACTTTGTTCGGTTAAGACTGTTTCAACACACCCTCATGGGTCTTGCCACAAAATGGTATATAGAGTTGCATGGGGGCCCCTATCTGATGTTTAACGACTTAGCCATTACCTTTTTGAACCACTTTCAATTTCCAGTATGTTAAAACGCTGACACTGAGCTCTTGTTGACATTTTGAAAGGATAAATCCATGCATATTTTTTATCATATTCAAGAGTGGCACCGATGATAGAGGTTGATTAAGGCCAACATTCCACCCAAGTTTTTATTGGATTGGTTCCTCAAATATTTATTTCCTTATATCACAAAATATGCTTCAACATATGGAGTTTGTAATGGGGAATAGTCTATATTTAGAGATCAATAGTTGGATTTGATCTATGCTCAGTCTGGAATTGTATATGAGATTATCCCTAATGCACCATGTTTGAAATTTGATCCTAAGTTCAAACATGGGCCACATGCCGATGGTATTGTTGGCTCTGCAAGTTCCAAGGTAGTAGACTAGGTTACACATCAAATAAATATTTTTTCTATTAATTAATCTATGACCAGACAAGTTGTTGTCTTGTCCACTCCCACCCAGTTGTCAGATGTACACTCGGTGCAATAATTGGATCAGAAGGGTAACCAACAACCCGAAAGAAATAGAAGAAAGGGAAGAAATAATAAACGAGGGGGGAATGTAAGGAGAATCAGAATGATGGCAAGCATATCAATAATGTTGGGGGGGAAACAATCCTAAACAAAATGTTAAATTCCCTTGCAATATTTTTGGGGGAGACTATCTAACTTACTTGTGCCCTCATATTGAGGATGACTCAATGTACATCACACAAAGGTAAGCTGTGTTGACTGACCCTTTACCTCATAATCAAAACATGGATTCAAGGACCATGGAGACTGGAAGTAGTTCTAGTGGGTATAAAAATCCATCGATGCCTGAAGGTAGCCATGGCTGAATCAACATGATGTCTTCAGCTAATGTTATGACTCAGTCGAAAGATTACGGTTTGTCACAACCCAAACTTGGGAAATATCCTGCACCGCTTGAAATTCTGTTGCTTATTGATAATCCTGAAGTGATACCTTGCATACCTAAGGGATTCCTCAAGAATTCAGGACAAAATCCTAGTGCCTGAGTTTCCAAACGTTACTCTATCATTGAATATTTGGGCCAAAATCCCTGTGCGATGTCATATATGGAATTTATTCATGCTTATCATTCATAGCAGAGAGACTTATTGTCTTCTCTAGGTGTAGTTGATCCTAGTGCCTCCACCGTAGTTATATTTGAAACCCACAAGGTCCAGCCTCGATTTCCTTACCATGTTTCCTTTCTAGTCCAAGTGGAATGTCTCAACAATACCATTAAACGTACAATTATTGATGAAGGCATTGCATCCTCCATGATGTCTTTGGCTTGTTGGAAAGGCCTTTTGTCACCCACGTTGTCAAAATCCATGACCATGTTGATTGCATTTGATGAAATATCATTTTGACCGCATGTCATTATTCCTTCTCTTAAGGTCCATTTGGGAGGGAAGGTAGTACCAGACAAGGTTGAGGTGGTTGATGCGCCCTTCGACTACAATCTTTTACTGGGTCAGAACTGGATTTACGCGATGAAAGCGATCGTATCATTAGTATTTCATGTAGTATGCTTCCCTTTTTAGGACAAGATTGTGACAATCGATCAGATGTATTTTGATAATTCTAATTCCTATGCATCATCAAGATTGACTATCCCGATTATTATTAATGTTCTGCCGACAACTGAGAATGTTGGTGTTAGAACGTATTTATTGTTAATTGGAACTATTAATATCTCGACACCAATTCTAGCTATTAGCTCTAACCCTAGTAGTAATTCATCACCTATGAGTTCGGTCCCATTTCACACTGTGTATTTGGATGACCCATGGAATCTTTCTTCTCCGAGCACTTCAGATGAAGATGCTAGACCTACTAGGACAAGGATGTCATTTTCTATAGCATAGGTTGTGTATCAAGCTACACTTGATCCTACTATAGACCTCGGTCCTTCCTCTTCGAGGATGGAGGAGGAGGATATACTTGCACTTCCTGCTTGGGCAGTTGCATCATCATGCTCGCATGAGTGCCTTGATGAGATTTTTCCTTCACATGAAATGATTCTTGAGGCCATGAATGGTCCAAAACATGCTTGGAAGGAGTTGCATCATCACTCTTACTTCGTCCTGGAGCTTGAACAGGTAGAGCATGAGGAATTTAGGATGACCTTAAGCGAGAGTGTTGGTCACCTTGTGGTCTGATTGGGTAATCACGGTATATATGCCAAAGGGAACATGGTGAACTTATATCCTACGATTCCAATCAAAATCTCTTAGATTCCTGGAAAAATTGAAAATGTGTACATCGGTGCAGACTACTCACATGATGAAGTCAAGAGATGCACCAAGATTTTTAAATAGTTTCGTGATGTCTTTTCTTGGTCATACAAATAAATGTTAGGAATTGACCCTCACATTGTCGAACATGAACTCAAAACATATCCCAATGCTAAACTTATTCGACAATGCCTACGTGTAATGAATCCTCACAAAACGCCTGCCATTAAGAATGAGATAGAAAAACTATTCAAAGTTGGTTCATCTATTTGGTTCCCTTGACTGAATGGGTGTCCAATATTGTTCCGGTAGATAAGAAGCATGGAAACATCCAAGTATTCAGTGATTTTTGAGACCTGAATCGAGCTTGTCCGAAGAATAATTTCCCCACACTATTCATTGATCAAATTTTGGATGAGTGTGCAGGGAGCAAATTTTTCTTATGTATGGATGGATTTTCAGGGTACCGCCAGATATATATTAAACCTGAGGACCAACATAATACTACATTTCTTTGTCCTTGGGCTACTTTAGCATACCGAAAAATTCCTTTCGGCCATAAAAACGTTGGAGCCACTTTTCAACGGGCGACGAATTTTTCTTTCCACAACCTCATGCTTATTATCAAATTTTATTTGGTGGATTCCTATTTGTGTCATTTTTTGAATCATGATGAGGCTGAGACTGTGTTGAATGATTGCCATAGTGGGGCATGTGATGTTCATTTATCTAGGCTTGCTACAACTCAAAAAATACTAAGAGCGGGTTACTATTGGTCGCCAATATTCAAATATTATGTTAATGTGGTCAAGTGATACCACACTTTCTAGGTGTTCGCGTGAAATATATACTCGCATCCTGCCCCGTTATATCCTATTATCACCATTGGTCCCTTCACTAAGTGGGGGGTGGACTTTATGGATTATAACCTAGCATCAACCAAGGGGCATAATCACATTACGGTGGTCGTAGAATACTTGATTAAATGGAAATAGGCTATGTGCACAATTAAATTCAATGGTGAGATGACCAGTCACTTCGTGTTCAACCAGATTATCACTCAGTTCGATATCTCGAAGGAGATTCTCACTAACCATGGAAGCAACTTTCAAAATAAGATGATGGAAGGATTAACTTTGAAACTAGGGTATAAGCAAGAGTAGTCTTCTTCTTATTACCCTCAAGCGAATGGATATACTGAAGCAAAACTAACTGAAATACCATGCCTTACGCTACTTTGTGGGCTTATCGAAATGAAGTTAAGAATTCCACCGGGTTCTCTCCTTTTTAGATAATACACAGGGTAGATTCGGTATTACTGGTTGAGTGCGATATTCATTCATTAAAACTTTCAATAGAGTTCCTACCTGATACTTCAGAATTCGAAGAACATTTGGTCCACTTAGAGGACCTAGATGAGCAATGCCGGGATGTCGTAGTGGATCTAGAGATAAATAAGCATCATGTTAAATATCAGTATGATAAGTCTATCCATCCCCATTAGTTTAGTGAATATGAATTGGTCGTTTTATGGGATCAAGCTAGAGAACCGCTTGGGGGGGGGTTAGTTTAACCCTATGTGGTGCGGGCCTTATGTGGCAAAGTGTGTCCTAGAGAAAGGATCCTATGACCTGGAGGATTATGAATGGAATGCCTTGGTGGATCCTTGAAATGGGCTCTATCTTAAGAAATATTATGCTTAACTTTTAGTCGAGATCGATATTGTATATATTACTATACAAATTGTATAGTTTTTTTCTTCTAGTAGCGTGATCATTCTGTTGACATGCTTCCTCTGTTGTGGCATATATCGATAGGATCTTCGATCTATTTAGGACTCAATGATGGTTCTAGCTTCCAGACCCAGAACCTAGCATTAGCCACCTGAGTTATCTATGCACTTGAGGGTTAGTTGGTGTCTTTGGCAGGTGTGTGTCTCCAGACGTCATCTAATAATGTTGTTGAGTACAACGTTGTGATTGAATTATTGTGTGATACTGTCTCTAATGGTATTTGATCTCTTGATGTTTTCCTCAAATCCTATTCAGTGGTGTCATAGCTAAATGATTTGTATCGGGTTAGGGATCCTACGTTATTGAGAAGGTTCTTGAGAGTAAGATTATTGGAGAAAAAATTTGACCTCATTACATACATTCATATACCTAGACTTTATAATCATGTTGCAGATTCATATGCAAATTATGTATTATATTGACACCTTTCACATCCATAAAGAAGAATACAAAATTTAAACCACATTCACATTAAAACACATTTTTAAATATAATAAATTGATCGCTATTAGGTTTTATTTCTGAATAAATTCCAAAAATGGTGTCATAGTACAGAATGTCATGGGGCATTAATCCTCCAAAATAAACATGACCAATAAAAATGTATAAATAGGAATCTATGCCTATGGTCTTGGGTGATGTTCATGCTAACATATGACTGCATTGGTCAACTACTTGAACATCCTAACCCATGGACGGGGTACCCCTACTACGTGTCTCTACATTTCCTCGAGCAAGTCCTTGACTTGCACCATGGGTATCATGTGAGTTAGTCGAGAAATGTTTCCATGTATGTTCTGGAGCATCCGATCTACATCTGCACCTATCATATCATCACCTCATACCCTCCATTGATGTCAAGGGAAACCATTTGGTCTTCGCGGATCCACGTTTGCACAGTTACCTAATGTTAGTAGTTGTCATCGCCAAAAACATGTTTTGATTCCTAAATGCATAAAAAAAATTAATAATTCAAAAAAAAATACACATGGGATCTTACCTATATCTCCATATGCGGACCCTGGTGGTAGGGGCATGTTAGGATCTCCACGAAAGCACATCCATACATAGAGGTAGTCATTTATGGCTATGACTTGTCGTCGCCACCAATGGAAGAAGTCAGCTGGGAAGGGAGAAGGTGTCATGCTTCCTGCATCCCCCTGTCCTTCGCATCACCTCTGCCCAGTGAGTTTGGGATGGATCCTATAGAATGTGAGGAGGGACCTCAAATCTAGGAATGAGGCTTGGCACCCTCTCAAAGAAGAATGTTATCAGAATGTTGGCGTACTCGAATTTATTTATCCTACCAAGATTGCAGTCTGTTAGTTGTTGTTTTATAGTGATCAACAATGATGTGCTCCAGTAATATAAAATAGGTCTCATTCACTCTACCGAGTAGAACATGAGAGGTCGTGAAGCCTCATGAGTGATTCCAAACTTGTTATCCTATCCAATACCAAAACTATTACCTTGAGACTAATACTTTGGATAGTATTCACTGGAACTTGACTTCCAATCTTCTTTATGTTGGGAATGCAATAAAGAACTATGTACTCCTCAATAGTGAGTCCTCCACCAAATCCACAAGCTTGTAATTTCACTAGCTCACTTCAATAGGATAGTCATGTGATTAAGTAGATGTTCTCTACTTCTACTCTCAATGGAATACCATCCAATATAAAGGCCTCTGTGTCTGGATCCCAGTAATATACGAACATCTGGAGGAGTGTTGATTGGGCCCTCAAACCCCCAAGTTTCCAAAAATTGTACAAAACACACCTTTTTAAGTATTTTTGAGCATCTATGTCACCAAGTACTGCCCTATCAACATCTTTGTGCTCTTGTTCTCTCCATTCCAAAACCATCCTGCCAAGAAAAACCCAATTTTCATGAGATTTCACCATAGAATTTGACATGCACAGACCTATATGTGACTGTTCATTATGATAGTAGCATATGTACACAAGAAGAATTTGATTTTCCTATGTACATAAAGCCCTATATGCGGACTAATGAACTATGACCTGCTTGGTCCGATATCCTCAAGTTTAGTTGCTCAACGTGTAAACATCCACCACCAAAACAAAAAATTAATTCATGGAATAGATGGAGAATGAGATTACGAATTACCTAGTCCTAACAACCATGGATTCTTTGTATTGTAGCTCTGAGAATCATCATTTGAAATTTCAAATTCCAATTTGCTCCAAATGCACTATTTTGGGTAAAAAACAAATTGTATGGTAAAAATGTCATTTTTTTTACTATTTATCATTTTTTAATTTTTTTTTACCCACTTGGCCTATAGTTTGGACTTCTTATTAACCATTTTCAGTTGTTTGGTATAATTTTGTTGTGTAGGAACCTCTTATGATCCACTTTCATCAATACTTTGACCCGTTCATGCCTATGACAAGTATAATACTAAACTAGCATATAGGATAGGGTCATTTTTTCCGCATGCATCCTGCATTATACTATGATAATGTCACCTTAACCATAGGTACAAACCCACTTCATGATTCCACAAAACCCTCATACTACGAGTAGAAGTGGATTCACGTAATTGGTAGATATCTCCTTATCATGGGTACCCTAATTAGATCCCGGTTTGCCACTTGGTGCCCATGATAAGATTCCTCCTTTAGGTCGAGGAGTCTCTTATAGTCCCACCATGTCTTCGAGTAAATAACTTCATGTTCTTTTCTTGAAATTTATGCTAGCCATATCCTATTGAGACTCCCTTTTATCTCAAGTTGTAACTGCATTTGCATATGTTCTCTTGTCGCATTGATATTTATGTCAACTCCCCGCTTTAGTTTATAAGCCATATAGCCCGAGCTTGTCTCAATCCTACCCAAGTAGAGCCTCCCATATATTTTTTGTAGCTTGATTATCCCTTACCCAGAGGAAACATCCACTGAGTATCCTTATCCTGCATATGCTTCCTTGCATTGAGCATAGGTATGTTCCACTTCTTGGAATTAGTTTTCTTTCCCACGACACTTGTTTACTCCTTAATGTACTATAAGAAATTTTATTCTTTTTCAAGATTTTCAAATAAGAAAAAGACCAAAATAAATCATAAAACATAAAAAACCAGATGGGAAATGATAGTACTTTCTATTGGAAGTTGTCATGTCATGTCACCTTCGAACAAAGCACGGTACATTCATCAATTGGTTGGGTTACTAGTATGACGTTAGGATCTGTACTCGTTATTATGAGTTTCCTCCACCAATTGGTTATGCTTCCAGTCCCTATGGATCCTCTATCGATGCCTCTTGTGTCACAAATTTGTCCCAGTATGCATTTGTGGGTCTATGCTTCCTATGAGTCTTCATCTTCCTTACATTGTTGTTCAAAGGAATTTTCATCCCGAGTCATCCATTCCTCAATTATATTGTCTCTACATGTCGGCAATTCCCTATACAATTGTTACTGGTCCGTGCACATCTTATTCATGTTCTTCCAAGTTATCCAGCGTTGTTGTGTACCTCGTGTTGGTTGACGGGGATACCTTATTTCCCTCCTACCAACGGATTCCCTTCCATCGAATTCAAAACATCTATTCTGTAATATGGATATAGAGTCCATTGAGTGCCTTCATACTTGCAGTCATCAGTGACAAGTTCTCTTGCCATCGATAGATTTGGGAATATATCAATGTCCCCTGATTGATGGACTCTCTTAAGTTCTTGACCTCAAATCCTCTATTCACACTTGTGTGTTTGCACTCTGTACCTCAATTCCCATTATCATTATCAGTGGGATATCTCAAGTCTATTAACAGTATACATCAATGATCAGTAATCAGATGATGATCCATCATGTTCGACTGCAACACCCTTATTCATGTGATGGGACATGTACTAGCAACGATTTATGTTGAATACCTCTGAGATTGGTGGCATTCCATATATTATACCTCCATGATCATGTTAGTATTTATGATATATTAGCTCTCATGACCAGATTCCAGTGTGCCATTCGATGTCTTCATTCAATATGGAGACTTTGCATCATTGTATATTATATGTGGCGATGACCAATTATGAAATTTCATGTCTATGGTGCATATTCATGTCCATTGTAATCTCATGTATTCGGGACTTCTATGTCTTTACAGCCATATATAGATATCTATAATTGTATTGTACTAATGAGTGGCTATTGTTTTCCACCTGGGTCTTCATTACTCCACTTCTGGGGCTATTATATTGTATTTCTACCTTCATGTACCCCTATTATCTCACACATTAGGGGGCATGTGTTATAGTGTGATTTTCCACACCTGATACAACATTCTCTGATGGCCTATCCATGTCCCTATGCAGAATCCTTTTACCCCTTTTTGCTCACTATGACCCTGATGCTCCAATGGAACCCCTTAAAAGCCACTTATATATATACACATGGGTCACAATTCTACAATATGCATATACGCAATTGCACCACTTTCACTTGTGTACATCAGGAAATGTGCTAAAAAACAAAAAATATTTGGAGTTTCCCCCCACTAAGTAACAAAGGACTTGTCTATTAGCCTTCCATATGCCGAGAAACACTCCACTTCGACCCTTCACCTCCTCAGTGAAGGACTATATTTTGAGCTACTATGAAGCATTAGAGGAGGAGAAATTTGAGAGAAAATACACTATAGTGTAATTGTGCCCCACTGTTATGTACTTGATTTTGCATCCCTTTGTCCTTGAAGCAGCCATTAGTGTTATTTCCCAATCTTGGCTTGATATTTGTGAGCTTGCCTTTGTATGGAGAATTGAAGTGGTGGGGGCCCAGGTGGATGGACTCAGTTTCTCAATTTCGATGAGGTGTCGATAGAAGTTTTTCATCTTTATCTCTGTCCATATTAATAGAAATGTCCATTTCTCATCCATTGCATGTGTAATTATAAATATTTTATATCCATGGATGTAATTACTTTAATTATGTATTGGAATATATCATGCTAGATTATATTCTAACGCTTTACATATATCATTCTTGTATATCTTGTTGTTATTGAGGGAAATGTGTAGGTACAAACTTGATTGAAAGTGCAACAAGTATCTACTTCAAACATCCGGGATAAGTACGCCCCTTTGGTCCCTTAGTGTGAGTTTCGCTTGTATGTTTAGCATGATTGGAAATGGATTTATTTCTGGTGTCATCCTATTTTTTGTTGCCCATCCCAAGCCATAAGAGGTCTTCTCCATAACAATGGGACTCCCATGACTTAGTTTGGGTTCCTAAATTATAGCGATTGGCCTCTAGAGCTCCTAAATGCATGTAAACTAGCACACCAAGTGGTAGGTAGGACCTAGATTAGTTCCCCATGGCACTAGTGAAGTGACAACATACTCCTAATATAGGAAAGGACATTTATACTATGGTGATCAAGGGAGGATTATAATTAATGCTAACATGAATCTCCTTTTGTAGCACCATATCCCCCTCATGAAGAAGGTCCTTCCACTTCACTAGAATAGGAGGTTCAATTAGATGATGTGATTGAGAGGGTTGGAACATTGAATCTTAAAGAGAATGAAAAAACATCAATTGGGCAACCTATACCCTCATAAAAAGTTCCAAACCAAGTCATGAAGACACTTGAAAGTGTTCATACTATTGAAGTTAAAAAAATAGGAACCAAAAGTTCAACAAAGACAAGTAGATGGGGGAGACGTGGAAAATTAAAATTCTGGTGATATAGATGATATGGATGTTTCATATGGATATGAATTGAATTTATTTTCTAACCTTGGAACAAGTACCTTTGACAAATCTACTTCTCATGATGAATGGAAATAATCCATGCATAATGAATATGATGCTCTCATAAAAATTGGGATTCGGAAGTTGGTGGACCCTCACTTTAAAACTAAACCAAGTGGTTGCAACTGGGTCCAAAAGGATGCATACAAATTAGATGTCTCACTTGACAAGCTTAAGGTGAGTTTTTTTGCAAAATGTTTTGTAGAGAAATAATATATTGACTATGAAGAAACTTTCTCCACCACAACAAAATGGGATACCATTAGTACTCTATTGTATTTGGGCACATAATGGCTGGAAAATTAATCAAATGTATGTGAAGACTAATTTCGTGAATGGATATTTTGAAGATAATGTATTCATGTCTCAAATGAAATGTTTTGTTGTATAGGGATAAGAAAAAAATGTATCCAAGGATTATCAAGTATTTGTATGGAATGAAAGAATAACCTCAAACATGGTATGAAAATCTAACAAATCATCTTCTGAAATTGAATTTCAAACACTTTAATCTTGATGATGCAACACTAATTGTTAAAAACTGGAAGTTTTGTTATATATCTTGTAGTGTATGTAGATGATTTGTTGATGGTAGGGAACAATGATAGTTGCATTGCATACATAAAGAAATAATAGAATAAAGTATTTTAGATGACAGATTTGGGATATCTTTACCACTACTTTGGAATTTAATTAACTCAAAATACGAAGTACATATTCGTTTCCTAGTTGAAGAAGTACATTGGAGATATATTAAACAAGTTTGGAATGACAGAGTGTAACCCTCTTTCTAGTCCAATGGAAAAAAACTTGAAGCTCACATCAAAAGAAGGGAATGCACTTGAGAATGAAATTAAGTACAAAAAACTTATTTCCTACCTTACCACCACCATACCATATATTTCATTTGTTATTGGGATCCTTTCCAAGTTCATGAAATAGCCTTATTAAGGACATTGGTTTGTTGCAAAAAGAGTTCTAAAATAGTTGAATGGGACTCAAGACTTTGGACTCAAATATTATAAGGTGGATGACTTCAAATTGATTGGGTATTTTGATTCAAATTTTGATGACAACAAAGATAATGGTGTTCCTTCTTCAAGATACCTCATGAGTCTTGGATCATCAACTGTATAATAGAGATCATGCAAATAATATTTTCCTATGGATTCCAAAACATAGATGAAATATGTGGTTGCAACATAAGAAACAAAGGATATTGTGTGGATTATGAAGATACTTGAATATTTGTAGGATATACTTAAATATATTTAGGAGAAACACATGAGTTATATTCCTCTATTGGTTGATAATACTTTTGCAATCAAGTTGTCCAAGAATCCCAAATTTTGTGATAAAACTAAGCACAAAAATACAAAGTAACATTTGTTTTGATATCACGTAGAGGCCTTGACTATAGATTTGAGACATTGTTCCACAAATGAGCTAATTGTAAACATATTCACTAAAGTGCTTAGAAGAGAAACTATTGAGAAGTATAGAAAGATGCTTGGGTTCACGAACACCCATTTGGATTAAAGGGGGAGGATGTTGGAAACCTAATGTGTAGGGATTATGATTCCATTTGTAAAATAATGTAAACATTTTTAGCTTTAGTTATTAAAATATGAAGAGTCATGTACCTCTAGAATAGGAAGACCAAAGGCCACTTCTCCATTGTATAAATAAGACCTTCATGATCAATAAAATTAACTCAGCATTTGTGGAGCTATCCATGTGCCCATCAATTATAATCC
>LPNX010105922.1:397430-409910 GCA_001517045.1 Pseudotsuga menziesii | reverse complement strand
TATATATAAGTCTTATTATACCTTCCAAAGGCACAGGTATATTGTTTTCTATTTGTGTTGACTGGTTATTAATTTGCCAGTTGACTTAATTTTTTTCCAAATTTTCTATCTATTGTTGGTTGTGGATCCTGATATTCCAGATCCATAGATATTATTCAACTATGTTTGTACCCCAGGTTTACTATACACTCGTTCCCTAACTTTGGGTTCAGGGGTAGCACCCCCGAGAAATTTTTTTGAGATGTTTGTTGGCCAACAGTTTTGACGACCCATGGTATTGGGTTAACTGTAGTATTTTCCCATGGTATTTCCTCTATAAAAGAAAAACATTGTAATACGATTGTGTATGGTATTGTATTGTATTGTAGAATTGTAAACAATCTCTGTGATTGCGTGAGAGAGACTGTGAGAGCATGAAGAGGAAGTGTAGCGGTATTGCTGCAGGTTGTATCCCTTCATCTTTTTGGATGCTAATAAAAGGATTGGCAATTTCTGTGTGGACATAGCCCATCGTTTGGGTGAACCACATTATATATGTGTCTCTCTGTAATGTGTTTAATGTGTTTTGCATCTTGTTTAATGATTTAACTGTATATCTGTTATTGCTTTGCGTTCTTGTTTTCTAACGTCCATTACTTTATATATTGTTTTTTATTTTTATGCATTATTATAAAATAATTTGTCTAATATGTCATTGGATAATGAATTCGATGTCTTATTTCTAGAGAGATTCTTGGAGCGACTTGTTTATTGTCTTATGGATGGATCAATTGTTTGGCTTTGTCCTAAGTTTTTATATGCAAAGCAACTTTGTTACTAAGAAAAGCATTACTATTGCAAAGACTTCAAATAATGCACAGACTTCGAATAAACATTATCACATCGCTCAGGGTCCAATGCACTGCCATCTGCCTCCAACTCACTACTTTTCAATGGACCGCCTTTGTGCGGTCATGACTATGCATCAACTTTGCGAGGACATAAGTATGGAGCACTTAATTCCTCCATGCAATACCGGATCTTGGATCTTGGATCTCACTGCCTTCTCTACAGAGACTTTGTGCAGGCCATTTATGAGCTAATTTATAAACATAGTTTTCCTGAAAGAGGGAGCATGATTCAACATCAGAACTGTGTGCTACATCTCTTTTAGGCACTTTTATAGCCACTTCCATGCCATCTGGTAAAATTCCTTTAAACATATCATTGGTTGTCCCTTATCCTATTTTGTTACTAAAGCCCTCGCTATATTTTTCAATCTCCTTCAATATATATGCCTTTCTATATGCATTTTAGAAAATCGTTGAGTCATGAAGCCCTCATTATGTTCCATTTAAAACCCATCATCGTTATTGAACCTCACACTTCCTGGTACAGACCGTCTCAGTTTTTAATGTAATATAAAGAAGGGCACAAGGGAAAGGCTAGATCACCTCTAATACCACTTTTTTAGTTTTGTTTGCATGTTATCTGAATTGGATAGTATGTGCTTAGCTACCAACATAGATGTACAAATAATAAATAAGAAGAGAAGAGCCGAAGTAATTAGAGAAGTGACTCCTCTAAGCCCAAGTATCCATGTATCCGTTTTCTTCTGATTGATTTTATATATCTCTATTTGTTTTTGACAGAAAACACCCAATTTTTTTCCCGAAGCTAGCTAAAAAGTCTTGGGACGTATCTCTAGGATTTAAGAGAGTTACAAGCACCAAACTAGGTAGATGAGATTGTTGTAGGCCTCTAAAGGATGAAAACAGAACTTGCATTAATTGAGATAAACTGCCATTAGTTTACCCAAAAATTGCAGTTCAAAATAGAATAAATAACAATACAACATAGAGTGGACTTGGGTTCATAAAATGTTCACATTGGTTATGGGTTATGATCTTCTAATGCCATAAGTTCAATCCATACTTTCGGGTGACCTCATGGATACCTCAAGGTGCTCTAACAACTGATGGGGATGCAACCTAGTCAAAGTATTGGATAAATATCCTAAGACTTGTGAAAATCCCCCCACTTTACTAATTGTATAAGTTTCTATTACTATTGATATTGGTTACATGCCTTAGATAAAATATGGTTGTGGAAACAAGAGGCCTTGATATGTTTGTAGAGCTTAGAACAAGCATGGATGTATTAATAATATGGAGAAACAGGTCCAAGGATCTATTAATTCATTGCTATAGTTTCTAAATGTTTTTAACAAGACCTCATGACACCGAATCTTGGATCTCACCGCCTTCAGGAAAGTTGTATGCCATAGACTTGGTTTCCATGAAACAATCCAATGTCAACACATGATTCTCCAAAGACATCAAAATCATGAATACTGACCCTATTGGTTATTAGATGAGTATATAACGTTCAACACTTTTGGGTAATACATTTTCTAGGATTTTATAAGTGTGTTTTTGAGGAAAAATAGCTTTGTATCCTTGAACATGAAGATGTAGAGTCTTCTGATGAAGAAGATGAAGTTGCCAAAGCTCAAGTGAGGATGGTTCCTTTTGTCACTATGGATATTGAGAAAATGAATTCTCAATGCAGCATGCAGGACGAGTGCAATATGATTCTAAATCTTCCAAGGTCCGCTGCTTCTCAAACAGATCTAATTAATTCCCTGAGTCAAAAGGTGTGTATTCATAAATTATAAAATATTATGCATCATAAATCTTGAATTCATGTTTGCAATTCAAAGGGGGCAATGCTTGTTTCAAGCTTCTGCTTTCAACATTCCAATCAATTTTAGCAAAGATCACCAAATCCTTTTTTTCTGTTTCTCTTCTCTAACAAAACATGTTGCTCAATTTTAACTACTAAGTATCAAATCTTGTGAACATTTCACTCCATCAATTTTAATCGCATATCCATTTTTTTCCTTTATTTTGTTTTAGCCTAGAACTCCATTCAAAATTTGAAACTAGGAATCAAATATTTCTAAGGAAACAAAATCAAATCAGTGAATTTTAGCAGTGACAACAAATTTCATTTTTTTATCTCAATTTAGATCCACTTTCTTTAGTGTATGCCAATGCATTATAGAGGATTACTCTATCTCCGCTAAAAGGAACATTATTCATGACACATGAAACTTTATAAAAAAACTTATAACATAAATGACACATAATACTCCAGTTTGAACTTCAAATATGATCTTTGAAGATAATTCCACACGACACTAAGGTTTGAATTATGAATTTTCTAGCACAAAAATGAAAAAAATACAATTTTAGGTATGAGCTAAGAAATTTGCAGAAAGTAAAGACCTTTAATTACATACAGAAGAATGTTGATTGCCAAGGGAAAAATTCACCAGATGAGGCATATAAGTGAGACATTGAAGTACAATGTTGAGATAACAGGTATTACCTAGATTTCTAAATCCCATGGGCGGACTCTTGCGATGAAATGGTTGTTGCCACATTATTTCCAAGGCAATATGTGGCTCTCCAAAAACCCTAAATATGCTCATACCATTACATTCCCTACGCTTGTTGCATGGTTCCCACTGTTGTTGTTAAGAAAAGAAGAACAAGCATAGCAGCAGAAGTTGCTTCTATGTCTTTTCTCAGTCCTCCCTTTTGTCTGTGCATTTAAATACCTATCCCAAATTAGAATTATAACCTAACAACCCATAAATGTGTCCTTTGCTTAGACAACCCATAAACGCGTAGCATTGACATTGTTTGCTGAGAAAATCTAGAAATGCATCATTTTCTTACACAAGCCATAAACACGTAGCATTGACGATCAATTGAGTGTTGGGTGCATGCATTTCATATCGCCTCTTGGCCACATTCACATCCTGTCATTCCTACACAGCTATGACGAATGGCTGATCTCGATAATATTGAATTGCATGAAAAAATAAGTTAATTATTTGTGGGAGTTTAATATTTTTAGTTACATAGAAACACTTAATACTATCTAGGGAAGAAGGTAGTTGGTATGCCCAACATTTATATGCATAGAAGTGAGAATGGGTTATGCTATCTAATTAGGGTAAGGTAGGTGCTATGCATTCCTAGTTGGTATGCCCATATTTGTTTCTTATGACATTCAATCAACAAATTGAAAAAACCACACAATTAGATAGCCAAAGGGAATACACTTCACCTAGAATCATACCAAATGCTGCTAATGTGGCTACATTGCTATAGATTTGGACTCAAAAACAACAGTTAAACGAGTTCAATTTAAATTACTGATTTCATTGAGGTTGTTTTCTTCAGTATAAGATATTTGGTCTTCATATGTTAGCTTTAAATCTAAATTTATAGCATTTTGGATTTATTCTCATACTTACAAGCATTTGGAAATTGGTACAAAGCAAATATATCTGAATTGTAAGTTCCATTGTTGTATCCACACTTGGTGCGGAACCTTTTCTTATTGCTTTGTTGTTGAACATTTTTTCGTTTCTGTAAGTGTCTTACAAGTAGTGCTGCCATATTTCTTCCATACTCCTGCCAATGTTGGCAGGTATCCGCTTTGTTAGTTTTTCAACTTTAAGCTAGCATTATTAGGATCTTTAACCGAGAGAATAACAAGTACAACAATAAAACACAAGAGACAATGAACATAATGTTTTTCCTCAGGGAAACCATAAATGGAGAAAACCCCACAAATTCCTCAGAGATAGAATTAGCACCAAAACAGTAAAAGCCCAAAACAGTAAGTGACCTCCCAAAAGCAATAATCTTCTTCTTGTTTGGCCCCAGTGTCTTCTCCTTCCTCAACTATGCGCTACACTTGAGTGTGTATGAGTTGTATCATAAATAGAGACTCAAGTTCTCTATTTATATTAACCCCGACATGACTAAAACCCTACCAGGTTCAACCTCTACTAGGAGAATCTAATAAGCCTAATGCCCTGAAATTGCAGGGAGTTTAACCCTTAGACAATTGGAGGGTTACCCACAATGAATTGACATGAATTGTTTACATTATTGATCCTCCCGATTGGAACATTGGGGCATGAAAACATGACTCAATTACATTATAGATACATCCCAGAATAAACATCGAGTTACAATATATGAGATACATAGATGAATACATTCCAAAGTTACAAATACATCAACACTCCCTCTTAACTGGGAAGGTATTCTTTCAACACAATTTTCAGTACCGGTCTTCTTCTCTGTATCATCTGGATCATCTCGTCATATGCATCTCAAGTCTTCTGAGTCTTCAAGTCATCTTTGTCTTCAAGTCATCTTCGTCTTCGAATCTGGATCATCATCACTGGATTTGGATCATCACTTGATTTGGATCATCATTGGGCATCATCACTGGATCTGGATCATCACTGCTGGATCATCATCACTAGATTTGGATCATCACTGGAAATCATCACTGGATCTGTAACATAACGGGTGCTATCTCATGATTCTTCTCGTCACAGGAAGTTCTACAGAGCCAACCCTTTTTCATGCTGGTTGTAGGTCTAGCCTCCATGTAGGTCTTCTTCAGTGCTTATATCTGACACTAAGTTAGAATGGCCCGCCTAGCACTTGCATCTGACCTACTTGTTAGAAAGGCATGCCCAACACTCACATCTGATCATGTAGGAACCAATCCTATAATCATATCAGAAAGGCCTAGCACTCACATTCACCAGCATGATAGGAACTCAAACTACTATCATCTGTGAAAAGGCTCGGCACTTACAACCACCAGCATGATAGGAACCCAAAATACTATCATTTGTGGAAAGGCACAACACTCACATCCACCAGCATGGTAGGAACTCAAACTACTACCATGTGTGGAAAGGCACAACACTTACAATCACCAGCATGGTAGGAACTCAAACTACTACCATCTGTGAAAAGGCACAACACTTATAATCACTAGCATGATAGGAACTCAAACTACTATCATTTGTGAAAAGGATTAGCACTTACAACCACCAGCATGATAGGAACCCAAACTACTATCATCTATGGAAAGGCCACTGCACTTACATCTGATCATGTGGGAACACATCCCTCAGTCACATCAGAATGGATCTCAGTCCTAGACTAAGGATTCCTAGTACCTCACCAGGTAGCTCCATTCAAAGAATGGTGGTAGCCCTTATATTTGACACCAAGTCAGAATGGCCAGCACTCACATCTGACATGGGAGGAACCTAATCCTTTATCCATGACAGAATGGCTCAGCCCTTACATCTGATCAAGTGGGAACACATCCCTCTATCACATCAGAATGGCCATGCACTCATATCTGATCATGTGAGAGAACATTTCACAGTCATATCAGAACGGCCCTCAGTCTTAGACTGAATTTTCCTGGTCCCTCACCAGGCAGGTCCATTCAAATAATGGAAATAGCCCTTATATCTGATCATGTAGGAACCAATCCTACAGTCATATCAGAATGGCTCAGCACTCATATCTGACATGGAAGGAACCAATCCTCTCACCGGGATAGAATGGCTCAGCCCTTATATTTGACCATGGAAGGAACCAATCCTCTCACCATGTCAGAATGGCTATGGAACTCATCACTTTCCCTTGGAAGAAAGCTTCATCTAGAGAACACCAAGCTTCTCCCTGAAGTACTCGAACTTCAGCCTAGCCAATGGCTTCATCAATACATCATCTATCTGTTCCTCCGTCGCAACATACTGGAGCTTCACTACTGTCCTTTGCACCATATCCCTGATATAGTGATACTTGATCTCGATATGCTTTGACTTGTCATGGAACATTGGATTCTCTGATAACTTCACGTAACTCTGGTTGTCACAATGTATACAAGTAGCATCCAACTGGAGATCAAATAAATCAGAAAGTAGCTTCCGCAGCCATACTACCTCACAACTAGCTGAACAAGCTACGACATTCTCTGATTCAGCTATACTCAGTGCCAAATAGGATTGCTTCCTACTAAACCAAGAGATCACACCTGATCCCATACTGAAGCAACATCTTGAAGTGCTCTTCCTATCGATGGCACTGCCTGCCCAATCTGAATGAACATAACCCTCCAGGTTAATCTTCTGATTGCATCGTACTTGAGCCCATAATCAACTGTACCCTTCAGGTACCTCAAAATATGATTTGTAGCAATCAAGTGAACATGTCTCGGATCTGTCAGGAACTGGCTCAAGGTGTTCACAGCAAAGCAAATATCTGGTCTCATGTTCGTCAGGTACATCAATGACCCAATCATCTGACGATACATCGTAGCATCAACCGAACTTGATGAAGCATCGTTCAATAGCTTTAGGTTCGATGCCATAGGTGTGGCCATAGTCTTGTAGTCCATCATCCCAAACCTCTTCAGGATCTCTACTCCACACTTCCCTTGTCTAAGGAAGATTCCATCTGTACTCTGCCACACCTCCATACCTAGAAAGTAATGCATCATACCCAAGTCCTTCATCTCAAACTTAGTAGCAAGCTTTCTCTTCGTATCAACAATCAACCCATCCGTACCTATCAAAAATAGATCATCTACATATAGTAGAAGCATTACTGGGTTTCCATCTTCAACCTTGTAGTAAAGGTTGGAATTTTCTTTACTCTTGGTAAAGCCCAAATTGGATAGAAAGCTATCAATTCTGCCATACCAGGTCCCGAATGCCTATTTCAAACCATACAGGGCTTTCTTCAATCTGCATACATGAGACTCTCTGTCATGTGTCTCAAAACTGAGTGGTTGTTCTACATACACTTCCTCTTCTACTACACCATTCAAGAAGGCGGTCTTGACATCCATCTAGTGTATCTTCCATTTCAACACTATAGCCAAAGCAAGTACCGATCTAATGGAAGAGTATCTGGCTACAAGTGCAAATGTTTCTTCATAGTCTATTCCTTCTTTCTGAGAGAACCCCAAGCCACAAATCTTTCCTTATACTTTTCAATGCTACCGTCTGCAGCATACTTGATCTTGTAGATCCATTTGGAAGTTACAAGTGACTTCCCTTCTGGTCTTGGGACAACATCCCAAACATCATTCTTCATGATCGATTGATATTCTTCGATCATAGCATCCTTCCATTATTTCCGTTCTGCCACTTCTTCATATCTGGAAGGTTCTTTATCAATGAAACCACATAGTAGAGCTACATACCTGAAGCAGGATCTGGTCCCCTTTCTTTCTCTGTGATTCTCTTCTGAAGCCCCATATCTTTTCGCACCTTGGATAAGTTCTTGTACCCAAGCAAGTTTCCTCTTATGAGGATTATTCTCCAGAGGTGGATCTACAGGTATTTGTGGTTCTTCAAATTCTCGATCTTCTTCTTGAGCTTCTTCATTCATGGTTGTATCATGAATTATGGGTGCTTCTACTTCTTTAGGTTCTTCAGCAGGTATCTTTCTGGATTTGTTGTAAGCCATGTCTTCATCAAATGTCACATCCCTGCTAATGTCAATCTTCTTGTATCCTGGGAAATAGATTCTATAAGCCTTTGAGCTTTCAGAGTATCCCACGAATATGCCCTTCTTTCCTGAAGGATCTAATTTTGTGATTTTCTCCTTTGGGATGTGTATGTACACAGGACAACTGAATATTCTAAGATGGCTGACTTCTGGTTTCTTGCCGGAGAAGACTTCTTCAATATTCTTGTTCTCGAGTGCTCTATGTGGAGTATGGTTCTGTACATACACCGTTGTTCTGGCAGCTTTAGCCCAAAGATGTATAGGAATTTCTTGATCATGAAGCATTGCTCTTGTAGATTCAATGATAGTTCTATCCTTCCTTTTTGCAGCCCCATTCTATTGTGGATTATAAGGAGTGGACAACTCCCTCTTAATCCCTGAGTCTTTGCATAGCCTCTTCAATTCATTTGAAGGGAATTCTCTGCCATTGTCTAATAAAAAAGTATTGATCTTCTTTTTAGTATGGTTCTCAATCAAGGCTTTGAATTCCTTGAACTTCCTGAATACTTCATCTTTGTTCTTCTTGAAGTAAACCCATGTCTTCCTAGAAAAATCATCAATAAAAGAAACATAATATGCATACCCGTTTAGTGAGTTTGATGACATAGGACCGCATACATCGGAGTGGATGATTTCCAAGACTCCTTTTTCTTTGCTTTCACTACTTGGAAATGTCTTCTTTGTATTCTTCCCTTTCGCACATCCTTTGCAGACCCCATCATGTTTTGCTTGGATTTATGGAAGACCTTCAACAACTTTGCTTGCAATAGGTAGTGCTCTGTAATGCACATGTGCAAGCCTTCTATGTCAAAGTTCATTTGGCTGTATTGTGTCATGGACCAATGCTTGTTCTAGATGGCCCTTCAATTTGTACAATCCTCTTTCTTGTTCTCCAATCACTACTGTATCATCAATAGTCTTTCCTCTAGGCCACATAATGACTTGACCATCTATGAATGTAACCCTCATTCCTTTTGCATCCAATGATGATATGGAGAGAAGGTTCTTCTTGATTCCTGGTACAAACAATACTTCCTTCATTGTTAGAGACTTACCCGTGTCTAGTTTATAGGAAGATTCCCCACTACCTTTTATTGGATATTGGTAGTCATCTCCTAGTTTCACCTTGTGAGGTGATTCATGTTCTGCCAGTCTTACAAAGGATTCCTTGAATCCAGTCATATGTTTGGAAGCCCCACTATCTATAAGCCAATCATCACTATCATGAGTAATGTTACCTGTGAGAGCGGAAATCAAAACATATTCATCCTTGCTTGAAGAATCTTCACTTTCATATCTGGTTCTTTTCTTGTATGGTTCATCATCCTCTGTAGCATGAGCATGATGTCTTCTTTTGTTCCCCTTCTTCTTATGAGAGTGGACCTTGTTCTTAGGACAATATTTTGCAAAGTGTCCTCTTTCATCACATGTATAACATCTCAATCTAGATAGGTCCTTTCTATTGTTATCCTTAGAATAAGAGTTCTTACCTTTGGAGTAATGAGGATTTCTTCTTCCCTTCTTGGAGCGAACTGTGAGGGCTTGATCTTCACTTCCCATATTTTCTCAGGTTGCTATCAGAGCTTCTTCTTGAGAGCACTCTTCCCATAGTCTGCTTAACTTGACTAACTTATTTCTTGCACAGATTCCTTGGATGAATGAATCCCATGACCTAGGAAGTCCATTCAGTGTTGTCATCACAATCTCTGCATTCTCCACTTCTTCATATACAACTTCTAATTGTTCCTTGATCTAAGAAACCCTTGTGAATTAGGACTGGATAGTCTCTGCATTTTGAATCTTCACATTCTTTAGTTGATTCCTTAGAGTCATCTTTCGGTTTATGTTCTTCCCTTCAAACAACTTGGTTAGGGCATCAAACATAGCTTTAGGTGTCTTGAGAGAGGACAGCTGAGGTATAAGGTGATCCTTGATGGAATCAACAATGATCCTCTTTTCCATAACCATCTTCTTCTTATGTAAGGCCTTTGCCTCATCTCCCTCTAGAACTAGAACCTCCTTATGGATGTAGGAGTCTAACTCATTCTCTTCCAGGACCAGAGAGATCCTATACTTCTGGGCTCGGAAGCTGCCAGCTCCCTCAAGCTTTTCATCAAGCTTGGTATGGTGAGACATCTTAAACTGAGAACCTGAAATGGAAATACAAAACATTTAGATTTTACCAGGTCAAGATGTCATATTTGGATTTGGAGCTGAAATCCCGCAGTACTGGAACAGGAGCAAATTAGGGTTTTGCTTTTCTGGAGATCTATCCACCCAAATGCTTTGAAATTTGTCCCTAACTTTGATTTTTGGGAGGAGATCAATCCAGGCCTGGGCTCACTGAAAAATTCCTCTTCTGTGAAAATCCCTAATTTCTAGCAGTAGTGATAGGTCCAAAACTAAAAAAACCTCAGAATTGGATTCTGCTTCGATAGAAAGATGTGCCCTAAGGAGGAGAGTTATTACACCTTACTTTTGCTGAAAATCTGTGGAGGAAGATCCACAAACTAGGAAGCCCTAGTTCTCGCAGCTGCAAAGTGTCTTCTTCTCAGGTTAGCTCTGATACCATGTTAGTTTTTCAACTTTAAGCTAGCATTATTAGGATCTTTAACTAAGAGAATAAAAAGTACAACAATCAAACACAAGAGACAATGAACACAGTGTTTTTCCTCGGGGAAACCATAAATGGAGAAAACCCCGCAACTTCCTCAGAGATAAAATCAACACCAAAACAGTAAGTGACCTCCCGACAACCATAATCTTCTTCTTGTCTAGCCCCAGTTTCTTCTCCTTCCTCAACTATGCGCTACACTTGAGTATGTATGAGTTGTATCATAAATAGAGACTCCAGTTCTCTATTTATACTAATCCCGACATGACTAAAACCCTACCAGGGATGACCTCTACTAGGAGAGTCTAATAACCCTAGTGCCTCGGAACTACGGGGACTTTAACCCTTAGACAATCAGAGGTTTACCCACAATGACTTGACATGACTTGTTTACATTATTGATCCTCCCGATTGGAACATCGAGGCATGACAACATGACTCAATTAGATTATAGATACATCTCGGAATAAACATCGGGTTACAATATATGAGATACATAGATGAATACATTCCGAAGTTTCAAATACATCAACATGCTTCCATGCAACACTTGTTTATATTGATTCATCAAGTATCATGTATATTCTAATATATCAATCCTTGGTAGTGTAAGATAGATATTGTAATTAAAATCTTATTCTGTTATGAAAAAACATGCACTTTAGAACGATGTGGGATGATTGCACAATAACATATAATATTTATAAATAAGATATCAATTGATAATTATTAATATTCTTACATTTGTAACTTAGGATTCCCCCTCTTTGTGCTCAGATGAACAAGTGACCCTCTATCACTCTGTTCCTAGTCCCCCCCTTCTAGTGCTTGAGTGACCATGCTCACCATGTCATGGGTCCCTATGTTGAGATTAGTATTTATATGACTCGTGGGATGGTATAATGACATTGCATGGGTGATTATAAAAGGTATTGAAAGTGAGAAAAATACTCATAGGCTCTTCTCAACTTTTAGTATTTATAAGGCTTGTATCCATAAATTATGTGCATGCCTCTCCACCATCCACCATCAAGCGATGCACATAGGTATAATTTGGTGGAAGTACTTTCTATCCCATCCCATATTTACAAGTTCTTGTGACTATTCTCTTATAGGTATGTCCTTCCATCAGGTACACATATTATCCCTTTCTCAATCTATATAAAAAAATCTTATGCTCATAACAAAACACATACACATATATGTGAATATTCATTCAACATCAACTATCAATATCCATACATGAGTCATAAAAAAATTTCAACATCATGTTTATTTAGAAATTTATTTATCAATATGTCACAATGTTTATTTAGTTTATATTGTTATGCACAATTCATTGATATCACAACCTATTTATTCATTAGTGAATAACCAATTCTCTCATTGATCATCGTGCAAATAATATTAATAGATAATCAACTGTAAAAGACAAGACAATGTCCCGGGGGATTCACCTTGTTTAGC
>LPNX010105922.1:385587-397424 GCA_001517045.1 Pseudotsuga menziesii | reverse complement strand
GGGGGGGGGGGGGGGGGTGTGGGGTGAGGAGTAGAGTATAAAGGTTTTATAGGTATCAGGGGATATAAAAAGTGGTTTCTTGTAAAAATAAGGAATATATCGTAAAAATAGGGGTTTTTAAATTAGAAATGTGTATTGCAGGGGGGCTCAAGAAGAGGATATTTGTAGGTAATTATCAATATCTAGTGAAATTAGAGGTATTCTTTAATATCCCATGAACAAAGACGCTATGACATGGCTTCACTGAGTGAAGACCCCGTGGTCAATGTCATCAAAATAAATTGCAATTTGTTTTCTTGCAGTTAACACAAGTATTTAATCAAGTACCAAAACCATTATACAATCATATACAAAAATTCTAAAAGTCATTGATTATCCAAGAAGACACATTTTTGAGCATACATATAATATTATAGGTAAAACAACATGTTTACTACATGTATAATAAGATAGGTAAAACAATGGTCATTGCATATAGTCCCATTTAGAACACTTCGTGTTGAAGTGATAATTAAAAATAGATGAGTAAAATATCAACATATATAAAATCCCTTATGATAGTTTCTTTCTAAATGTTATATTGCATAGTGGTGTTACTTTCATGATCAAATCAAGGAGACTCATTGGAGAGTAATCTTACACAAGTGAGTTGACACATGGAAACTTAAACGTGCTTATTATAATCCATGAATATGTCATATGTAATGATTGTTTCAATATATACTCTAGATGTATGTGTCTTAAAAAAACACTGTAATAACTGACCCAATGGTTTCAAACAAGGAAAACAAAAACAATATAAGAAAACTATACACCACCATGTAAGACATGGGACATGTAGTGACAAATCCATGCAAACAACCATTTGCTACAAATTCAAGTCAATGTTTACTAAGGTGATAGAGTGATCAAATGCATTGACATTTGTGTAATGATAGTCATCAAATGAAAATTTGACATTTGTGTAATGAGAGTCATCAAATGCATTGGCATGCATTACACAATGCATTTGTGTAATGCTACTAATAGGTATTGTATTTGACATTTCTCTTGAAAGTTGGAATTCAATTTGGATTCCCTCTTTGAATTCTTGGAAATTGTTCTTATCTACCATATTCATGATGTTCACTTTTATTGTACTTGTAAGATTCACTACTCTTTTAATAAGCTTCGACAACCAAAATTTCAAATTTTCATGCTTGTCTCGTGTCAAGGATGAGCTTTCAGAGGTTTAGCTGGTATATAATGTTTTTCCCAACCTCTCGCCATGTGCGCCCACTAATATTTCTAGGGTCATCTCTCTTTTTATTTTTCTAACACACCTTTTGAAGGCAATTTTAGCCTAAGTTTTGAATTAATACATGATTTATCTTCCTATTGTTAATAACCTATCAAATTATCATTATATTATGATCACATATTATTTGGTTGTTTATTACAAAATATTTTTCTTAATTTAATTTTTCAATATGTATTGTAATAATTTTTTTAATAATGCTTACAAAATAATTTAAAAAGTTCCACTCAATAGGTAGGACTAATTCCATATTGATTCCCATATACTTTTCTCCTCCTCCTTCATTGAACATACATGTAGACACAAGGCATTCCACATGAACATTGTTATAGACACATGACCTTTTACATGTTTTTGAAAAATGAAAACAACGTCACGTACTTATTTAGTGCATGAACACTGTTAAGTAGTTGGAATCCATAGTTGTTTCTTGTTTTGTTGCAATTACACTAGAGTCTCGACCATCCATCCTAGCAACCACTCATCACATCATAATTATTCTATTGAGATTACACTAAGGTCGTTCATTCTTTGTAGGAGTAGCCTTGCCACTATAACATCTATCCAACCCATACTTTCCTCACAATAGCAATGATCAATTTTAGTTCCCTAGTCCATGTATAGGTAATTAGTGACAACTAGTGATTCAAGGATGTAGTGGCTATGATTTTTAAAGACTGGGGCCACCTCAAACATATATGCTTTAGGACACAAGTGATATCAAACCATCTTTAACCTAATTTTATGCTTGATTGATTGGAGGTGCCAACTACAAAGTCAATACTTGACTTTACAACTGAACCCTCCAATCACTCGAATGCATAATCATGTTAAGTTAAGGGAGCGATAACCTCCTTTCTATGCACTCCTTTTAAATTCTGTGATGATAATGGTAATTCCAATTAATATCGATATATTCAAACAAAAACAAAACCTAAAGAACATGAATCAACTCACTCTTAGGATTAATTATCCAAGGAGTTTATTTTCCCAAAAAAATATATACTAGACCATGAATCAACCATATCTAAGGAGTAATTGTGCATCATGAAATAATGAAAATTTATGAATATAGAACTCCATGAACTATGGAAATGAGCCACATTTTTTTTGTACAGAGGAATCAACAACTAGCTTGTTTCGTACTCGCATGACACGAGGTTGATTCCTTTCGCTACCACTACAACCCCTTGGAAGCCTACCTGACCTCCCCGGGAAGATTGCATGAACGACCACCTTTTTGCATCGGGAGGTTCGAGCCTTTGGCCTATGTACCGACCTTCATGCCTTAACAAAATGCGGAGTGGCCAACAAGCCAAACCCTATGGGGTGGAAATTAACTACTTTAGAAGTGATGGATTTATGTAAAAAAATTGGTCAAAATTATTGGCACCAACACAAATGATGTATTGGATTGCAACAGAATGATGGAACTTTGGATTTTCCCATGTTTTCTACACTTTTGATTAACACTTTCGGAAATATTGCAAATGTTACGTCATTGATATTTCATTCTTCAAACACAATGATTTACATTAGGTATTAAATACTTTGAAAAATAAAAGAAATAAACTTAACAAACTTATTAAGGTTTAGCAAGGTGGTTATTTGAACCTACACCAACAAAGCTTGCTCAAGACCATCAACATGTTTGACATATCTCGATATTTTGGTTGTTATATATAGCGATCATCTCTATCTATGTTTTTGGTTATTGGATCTAGCAATTTTTTGAGGTTGTATTAGCATTTTTTGGGGGATTCCATTGTATTTTATCTATGAAATGCCAAAATTAAACAGTCATCCATAATTAAACATAAGATTGATTCCCCATGACAAGGGAATACTATTGACATTTAATTTGCAAACCAGGTTTGACTTCTAAGGCTCCATTAACCCACGTCATGGTGTTAATCTTAGCGTAAGTCATGGTGTTAATCCTAACTTACGCTAAGGAAGATAGGTTTATGTGGTGGTTGCAAAAATATACCCCTTAACCTAAAATATGTCAATATTTGTAATTATTGATTCCCTTGCATAACATCAAATAGTTATATAATTTCCCTATCGCTCAATAAAATACAGTTACATGAGTATAAAAGTTAAAAAACTTACCTCTCTAAAAATTGTACAGTGCAATGACGTATACTTACTAACAATAAAGACTCTAAACAAAGATTTACAAGTACCATACTCATATAAATACTTGCTAAAAAAATGTTCAAATACAACTTTATGACAATTTCATTTCTAACACTTTTGTTAAATAAAAATACTAAATAGACTCCCTTATCAAAAAAATACTAAATGGACTTCCTTAACTCTATCTTGGGTTTATTTCAAATTTTAATTTCTAATATTTTTAAGATTAAAAAAAAAAACTAAAACAAAATAGAGTCCTTAACTCTATCTTGGATTTATTTCACACGTGTATACCATTACATGCATCCAACTATATTAAAAATTGCTATTTTGAATGGATTTATCCACACTTGTATATCATTATATGCACCCAATATCTTAACGAATTTCTAATTTTTCCATTATGTTGAAATGGTGAAACTCCTCCTCCACTTTGCTTAGTACTCCTTTTCCACTTTGGCTTGCCATTAAGTTCCATGGAGGTCAATTGCTCCACATGACTGATTAAGACATACAACAATATGTTTACCAAATTTACATATAGATATCACTATCATTATCCAATACAAATTACAAACAAATCATATGATATTTACCATGGTTAAATTTATGATTAATTTTGTACATTGTTATCATGAAGATTAATGGCATTGGTGTCTCTTTTTTTTTATGGTCATTCAAAGTATTTTTATAGCATGTACATCCTGAGTAGGCCTAATGGTTAAGAGCATGTGTTTCCTCCTAGGAGGTTACATGTTTAAATCCAAAGGGGGTAGGGTATGTACACTTCTGTAGACTTTAGCAGTTAAATCACTGCGTAGAGGGGTTCCCTTGTCCCACAAACAAGGGGGTCTCATACACCAATTGGTGTCTCGCTTGGCGGTTACCTTAAAACTATATTATTATTATTATTAGTTATATATGGAATTTTATATCTTAATGTTAATTTTTTTTTCTACCATATAAAATTAAACATTGAAATCCACATACTAACACAAGTTGACGGTCTATTAGTCCCTTCCTTTACATATTGAAGGTCTATTAGTTCCTGCCTTTTAGATTGTAGGACTTTTTTTTCCTTACCGAAGAGTGTTGACACTTAGCCGGTGTCATGGTAATAAAACAACACATGGTTAGAGGTTGATTTGAACTTGGGTGGGGAGGATCACATCCTAATCTCTCAAGCATCTAATCTACATTGTGTTTCCCATCCTAGCACTTCAATGCACCCAAGGGATAGGTTGCAGGGGTTTCCTTATTTTAATTTCGTTTTTTTACATGAAGATTGATATACATTCTATTTTTTTAATTAAGTTTTCATTAAAAACACAATGAACACATTCTTCAAAGGTACTTATTGAAAAGTATAATGAACACTTTTATTCGAATGTACAAAGTCATTTTGTCCATGAATTAATAAGTTTTGCCTCTTATTTAGCCTGATATCTAGTAAAGGGGCAATTTTAGTGAAATGTTTTGTTTCAAACATAGAAAACGTGTATATTTCATATTACATATCACAAGGTGGATTAATACTACGGCTCATGCTAACATTAGTTTGCAACATTAAATGTTTGTGCATTGCTTGGTCTTTTGGAATATGTTAATTTACATCCTTCAATGTGGTGGTGGTTTCACCAACTATGTCACATAAATATTTGGACAAATAGTAAAGCTCAGCATCCTTCAACGTGGTCATGGTTTCACCTTCCATGTCACATAGATATTTGGACATATGTTAAATTTCATCATCCTTCAATGTGGCAAGTTGGAAATTTCATCCTTTATCATGGTAGTGGTTGAATAATTGTTATTTTACTCTATAAAATTTGTGATTCTCTAAATTTTATTGCACATATATGCATAAATTCCTCTTGATTCATATGGGTGAGGGGATGCAAGACTCATGATTTGGTAGTCTCCATGGTCTTAATTTAGGATTGGCAATCTCCATGCATCTGCTTCAGAGTTGTACTCTTTCCCCATTCATTATGCATAAAAGTTGTTGCACATATCAATTTAAAAGTAAAACCACAAGAGCATTAGGAAAGCATAGAAACTCATCGAAACTATAAGAACAAAGAGTTGGATTCGTAAGAATTGAACCTCTGACCTCAATATCAAATGGTCTTTGGATGTGGACTCCAACCAAATGAGCTACCCCTTGGGGCTATAATCATCGTGGGGTTGAAGATGATAATTGTATGTTCTTTAGTGTACTTAGTTCTACTGAGGGACTATTGAAGAAAAGTTGTTGTGGATATTACATGTGATCTAATCGTTTTGAGCATGTGTACTATTTTAGTTTATTTCTAGTAAGAAGAAACTTCAAGCTACAAAGGTAGAGCTAGCTACTTCCCTTCAATAAGTAAAGAAGAGGAAAAATGTCAGAGACCTATATTTTTCCTAAAAAATTTTCTTTGGGCCTAGGGGTTTCCCAACTTTTCTTCTGCACCTAAGGTTGTGTGAAACTATCTTCCCTCAAATGCATGGTCCTAGTCAACCTGCACCTATTACAACTAGACTATGCCTCTTCGCCTAAGGTATGACCATAATGTTTTTGTAAACTACAAACCATTAAATGTAGCTAATTCCTAATGAACCAAATTCATTCAACAATCGAACATCCATCAAATTGTAGCCTTTAAAAAATCCCATCAATACATCTGACTAAATAAGATTCAACACTTAGCCAATATTTCACTTAGCCAATGTCAACAACTAACTAACATAAATCATTATAGGAAATATAGCAACATCCATCGCAATAAACAAACCACCAAGTAATCCTATGACTCGGGTATGAGGTCACCAACGTTCTGGGTTTCAAGAAAACCATATCAGGCTTAGGTGAATGTATTTGATCCAAACTTTAATAAATATAGAGACTTATTTCCTTCCAAATATTTGATATGCATTCTTTAGTTATCAATAAGTTATGTTCATGATTTTAATTTTACATAAAGTTTCAGTTTTGTTTTTTTGTTCATATCTCTAATTTGTAATATCTGAAAGTGCTTTGAGAAGGTTAGTTTGGTTTTTGTAGGTATTGGAGCAATAGATTGAGGGATTGATTTGGAAGAATTTGAATCTAGGATTGACCTCTGAAATAAGGTGTACTTATTATATCCATAGAAATATGTTTCTCTCGTTGATAATATATAAGTTTGATCTATATTCAAAATCATCTTGTTCTAGTCTGTTTGTAAACCCAGTACGTAAGTGACCTCATACCCCAGTCATAGGATTACTTATTCCCTAACAACAGAAATGGTGACCATATTGGGGATTTACCTTTCCTTTGGGGTTTTATTTTAGTTTTTTGTTCCAGTTTGATAGCTTTTGGTCTTGTCTTTAAATTTACAGAAATAATATCTATCTTAGTCCAACTCAAGTTCCTAGTCTGTTTGAGTTTGTATCTTATTTTTTGAAATTTTTAGAGGAAAAACGTGAGTGCATACCACCTTTACCCATGTGTTTTCTGAGAAAACACAGATTTCCTCCTGTATAGTCATGTGTCACACGCATTTTTCTTTCAGAACAAATGAGTTTTTTCCTGTAACTTGGATTCGAAAGCTAGGTTCTATTTTTTCCAAATTGTCTTTGAGTTTTTGAGGAATTCAAAACTCTTTAGGAGCTTTGTTGTTCTGTTACCAATAATCTGGCCTCTGTTTGGATGAATTGTAAGTTTACGAATCATGTCAGAGTGAATGTTTATGAAACATACTTGGTTTTGATCTTACTAGTTGGATTATGCTCTGATTGAATGTGTGTCAGGTCACTGTGTCTCAAACTCATGTTGATTCCTGGCTCAAAGCTCTGTCTTGTCAATGGATTGATTGGCTTGACCCTTCTTTTCCAAGTTGATTAACGTTTTCTTAAGGACATTTTCATCTTCCTAATTTAGTTATTATCAAGCCTTTTGAGTTGTTTGAGGTATGTTTTGATAAGGTTCTGGTCCTAAGTATGATGTATACAAGCTTTTTCATTTGATTTTCATCTTGTTCTTAATCTCTTTTTCTTATTTCATTTTGAAAAGAAAATAAAAACAAATGTAAATTGTGTGCATTCTAGTCTACTTTCATTAGATAGGTGCATTTGCGTAGTTTTTGAAGTTTCAAAATAAAATAAAAAAGTATTTATTTCCAAATTCACATAGTTAGTTTCATTGATTTTGAAAAAGGAAAAGACTAAATGAAAATGTTGTTTTGAAAAACATTACATCATATATCCTTTTAGTTTCATGTTGAGTTACGACATTCCACTAGTTGCATGACCACTTACCTTTGAGTAACTAACGGCCTCTAAAAAGAACGATCATAATATTAAATACATTAGTAAGTTTCATTTAGGGACAACACATACCTATTTAAGCTAGTGTTTTGGGTTAGGGTTCATCCTTAAACTACCCAAAAATATTAAACTCATACATATTGGCTATTCTTCTAGGAAATCCAACCTTGCGAAGAGGTGAACCAGAAATATCCTCTCACATATGAGTTCAGCACGAGGTCCTACGAGATCGAGTTGTTGAGGTACCCCTCTAATACTCATTTTATCATATACCAGAGTTGTTGTGTGTTTAGGGATTCATTTAGTACCACCTTTAGTCCCATGCGGTGTCGATGTTGTTTGAGTTTTAGGATTTGATACCCTTCCCATGCACATCATTTGGACTGGTGACTATTCCTCCAAACATTATTTTTAAAGTTGGTAGAAAAAGTATCTCGACCATAAGGGATATTACACAGGTGACGGTGGAAGGATATTTTGATTGTACCTAGGACATACGTGGGAGGAAACCCCGTGCAATTTTTTGTAAATACGGTTGGTGATTCAAATGACACTACTACATTTTGACCAAAAATTCGACGGCCGTCATGTCGGATTTTCGACACTTCCCTGTCGCATGTACGACACTTTGATTTTTTTTTAAGCATCGGAAACTTGTCGTCGGCTATCCGACACCTAAATAACCGTCGGTTAAGGGACACCTTAGTAACTGTCGGTTAAATTTAAAGCGTCAGTTAAGCGACAGAATATCTTCGACGGTAGTGAATTTTTTTGAAAAATAACCTTCTTGCCGTCGGTTAAGCAACAGAAGGTCTGTCGGATAAGCGACGGATAGTCAGATTTTTTAAAAAAAGTATCCTTTATGCCATCGGTGAAGCGACGGATATCAACTACAAGCGTTGGATAAGCGACATGAAGTGCCGTCGCTTAAGCGACGGATATAGAGTATAAGCGTCAGAAAATCGACAGCAAGAGGCGTCGCTTAAGCGACGGTTATGTGTGTTTTTAAAAAAAAAAAATATTGTGTATGATATTTCAATGATGAAGTTATGGTTCTAGGCTAAGATCTAGGCTATGAAGTTATGGTTCTAGGCTATGGTTCTTGTGGAAAAGAGGCTCGGCAAAGGGGGTGTATCATCTTGTTAGTTGGAATTTTTTAACTCAACCAAAGGATGAGGGTGGATGGGGGCTTAAACCCATTCATTTGTTTGGATCCATAATAGAAGCCAAGAATGTTTGGAAGCCAATCACTAAGGAGAGCCTCTAGAAACACGTTATTATGAAGCTCACTCATGCAGTGGATCATGTTGGAAAGAAAAAGCATCAAATCAATGTCAAACCATTGGAAAGCTATGGTATCTACTTTCTCTAAATAGGAAGGTTCCCCGCATGAAGGATTGGTCATAGTGTATGTTTTGGTTCAAATGCTATTTTGGCCGATGTTGAGTTGGTGGTATTCTCCTTGAAGATCTAATACAAGCATTGCATGATAGATGTTTCTTTCAATTGCACCAAGGTGGAGACAAGTTCACAACCATTACATGAAACTGGATTGGTTGACTGCATATTCTATGCAACTCAATTGATTGACTGAAGATTGCATTCAGAGCAAGTCTTTCAAGCACCCAGCAATTGATGGATCCTCTGCTCCATAGAGAAGGCTAAAACAGAACAAGGCTTTAGACACTGAATGCAATCCATATAACTTTCTTTCCCTTAATTTCTGAAGAAGAAAATTGTATAATTCACTATCCACTATGGACTTGTGTCAAATAATTGCTACAATGTAATCTAACATCTGTAAGTCATTTTGTACTTGCAGTCAATTATGCATCCCACAATGGCCATGTTGTGCAGGTCATCTGAACCTCACTTGGCAGAGACAATTTTAAGAACTGTTGCAAATATAGTCTTAGCTATGTGTAATATAACTTCCCAAACTATCGCTAAACATGTCTGAAAAGACAACCATAAGACAACAACAAACCTTTTTTCAATTTGATCTAAATAGCTACAAAGAAAGGCCACTTACCTGAGGGAATGATATGACTTTCTTTGGCACAACCAAGCAAGCTGCCTTGGATGATGTATCAACTGCATGTTGTCTAAGAAATGACACACAGTTTGTTAAAGTGTTCGGTGACTCAAATGCCTGGAAACAAACAGATTAAAATCAAAATGATGATTCATAGACAATTTGAGCAACATACATTAGCATATCTCTAGAACGTATAAGGGCAGTTGTCTAGACTGTAGAACCCAATAATTGAAAATAAATCTTAAATTGTTTTATTTTGATCTTGCATGACTCTGTTATGTGCCAAGACCCACATCATGTATTCTTGAGCACCGTTTTAAGATGTTAAAATTATATAATATGGCATTCATAGATCGCCTTCTTACTAGAATTACCATAGAAAGCATGTTATGACAGAAAACACGTGGTTCAAAACTTCAATATTCCATTCAGTAAAAATCAGAATTTGCATATACACAATAGCAAAAATCACATATACACAGACCTCCTGTCAAGGTTCTTCATATTATAGACATGAGATGTACATTGTATATCATATTCATATTCTAGAGATAGAGCTAACACTATTCTCAGAGATATACTTACAATGTAGCTTCCGAAGAATAAATAGGGATGGAGTTTGAAACTTTTTTGCAATTCTGTAAGCCAGAAAGGACAGAACACCAACTGATTTGGATCCCCCTGTAATACCCCCAACCAGATTTATACCAATTTCTGAGTCAACTGCCTGTACATTTTGGTGTGGAACTTTTGTCAAAGAGTCTACTAGTCAAATCCGGTCTGCTCACTTGACAAACACTTTATATGGATAGCCAATGATTTACTGTAGCTTTCAGGTCAGTTTTAAGCTAGGTGTTGGTTGTATAGTTGAATAAGAATTTGGTTGTTTTATCTTTATAACATTCAACCCCAACTTGCTAAACATTTCATCATATCAAATAAAACTTGACAGCAGCATGACCTTAATTAATTCAAAATTTCAAACATTGCATAGTCGCTGAGCTGAGTTTGAACTTTGAACATGAATCTCAACACCTTCACACAGTAGATGTCTATCCTAGGACTGTAATGGTTTGGCTGTAACAAGGCCGAGGAAGAGTAACTGTATACTGAATGCGTTGTAAAGTTCTGATCCAATAAGATGAGATATTCCCAGACTGCACTGAACTTATTTTGGCTTGGGTTGATTAATAGTTACTGTAGCTACTAGGTGAATTACTATTTAAGAAGGCATTGTTTAGACATAACTGCCTTTGGCATCTCATGAAACACTGCCATGTCGTATGAAGAATTTGAGGTTGGACATCAATTAGAGAACTATGTCCCAGAGTTGTTATCTTTGTCAAGCTTCTGTTAGAGAACGAGCTCTAAAATGGAGATATTTTCTCCTTATCTCCATACTTTTGGGGTTCTCTTTAACCAGACCAGCTATCATATCCTTACTGCTGCTTTAAAAACTGAACTTGGGATTTGGTTTGTTGGAGAGAAGATTTAAAAACAGGAACAGGCTATTTAGAATCATGGGTATATCATGTGGTACAAAGTGTTGAAATTGAATACTTCATAAATTTTAGCAGAATTCTGCGCCATAATGTTCATTTTGGCCATACAGGGGAGCTATCACAGCTGGCAAATATCATTCTAGATATACTCTCTCAGCTTCAGACATCATACAAAGACCATAAAGTTTGACAGGCTATTTTGACAGGTCATTATTTCTGCTACACTTGCGATCTGACTGTTTCTAAAGGGTGTTGTTCTATTTGTGCCAGGGTGTGCCACAGGGGTCACAGAGTTGTTTACTCTCGTTTAAGCCGTTTCTTTTGTGATTGTGGTTGTTTACTCTCATTTAAGCAGTAACTTCCCAGATCCACTTCACAAGCTTTATTCGAGTCGTCAGAGAGTAAACAACATGTCCCTTGTTTATGCATGGAGGAATACATGAATAAGAGGATCATAGCAGTGAGATTACTACAGCACAATATGACGAACTATAAACTCGAATGATTGAACAATCCCCAAAGTAAAAAAAACACATTAAGAATCTTATTATCAAATAAATGTATT
>LPNX010105922.1:335776-381599 GCA_001517045.1 Pseudotsuga menziesii | reverse complement strand
ACTATAGAGATAGCCTGCATATCATGCCTTATGGACATATCTCGTAGAGCTAGACTTTGGATGCCATGTCATTGGGTTTTTCCTTGCTTCACGGAAATCACTTGCTTGAGTTTTTGAGGCCACCCCTTCAAGAGCACTGATTAAAAAGAATAAGAAATGCAAGCTAACTTGATGGGATGGTACAAAACTACACCATCATATAGTTAGTTGGTTGAATGTCCTTAGACAATGAAAATGGGATGGTGCAAAAAGATCCCCTATCGAATGATAATCCCAGGCAGACCAAAGAAATTCAACTCTACCAACATAAGAGCATTGAACTAACTCAAATATTGATAAAATTGTCGATGGAGAGTCCCTGCCAAAAGAGAAAGAGGCTGAACTGAAGAACAGAGTGGAAAAGACTATCTAGTTCTAGAAGATTTTACCATACGGTATCCAATGTCTTCCTCTCATATGGTGGCACCAACTTCTTTATCAAAAAGGAAAATCATTAAACGGAACCAAGAAGGATAATTCTCAGTAATCAAGCAATTCTCAGATTTCAAAAGTGTGGAGATCAAGCAAGTCATATTAAGTCTATATGTAGACAAACTTGGTATTGTCTTCTTGTAAGTTTATTTCAACCATCGGGAATAGTTAGGGTGTTCTTCTTGTAAGTCTGGAAACCTTTTCTAGGTGTTGGTTTGCAACAATGTGAATATATTGGCCGCTTCCAAAATTTGTACACTCCAGTCGAGATGCTTGTAAGTTGTAGCCCCTACGAAAAATTCAAGCTCTTGACTTTGCATACCTATTTGTAATCTTTTCAGCATTTAAAACTTAATATGCATTTATTTTTTTTGAGAAAAATGAAAGAGTTAAAAGATTAAATAGGTATGACTTAATGTGATTCAAAGGTCCAGTTTCAGTTGAGAATCTACAATATGACGACGACGCTAGAGGGATGAAAGATATGTTTTAATCTTAATGCCAACCAAACAATGGCACACAAGAAATCAATCTAATACCAACTAGTAGATCTAAGGTGTACCTAATCATAGAATTTCCTCTCAAAACTTGGAATTACAATATTGGCACATTGGAACTTGGAATGCTCACTACTGAAGTGGGATAGTTTAAGAACTTTGCATCCGGTACACCAACATATCATACTGACATGGAAACTCACTAGTGCGAGTTTTGTCACTGTTGTACATAGGTTCCCTGACACACAGATTATATCACTGACAATGACGGGTCTCCAACACCTTGATGAGTAGGTTGCATTTGGTGGGCATATAAAAAGAAGTTAAATTCTTTGTTGTGAGAATGGAAGATCTAGGTGAATTGATCAATGCCTGGCCTAATGCTTGTATAGAAAGAGCTTACAATACACCTTCCTTTAGGTCTGCTGGCAGCTTCCTCCTTTGAAAGAAAAGACGTATCAGAAACATTGAAGGAAAAGATGTATCAGAATCATCTATAAAAGAAATAAAATGGTACGTTACTGCAGGTAAAAGCACAAAGTCACATTGTAATTAAAACATGTTTGTTCTTTGCAGAAACAGTTAACAAGGTTAATTTTGCAAAGTCCATCCATTATAAGAAGAAATGGATACAATCTTAAAAAGTCAGAATGAAACTGGAAATAAATTCAAGAAACAGAGGATATGAGACATTCAACAAGTAAGTGACATACTTGCCTTGGGACCCATTGGAAGTCTAAAAAAAACCTAATCTGTGGAAAATGAAGACAGATTAACTTCTGATTCGCTTCTAAACCTACCTACAAATCAACCTGTCGTTCTTATTTCTTGCAAGATAATTTGTTATTTGATACATAGACATATATATATATACAATGTTCTCCCCAATGTTCCAACATGGAGGGGGTCATGTTTCCAGGTGTTCCCATTTCCAAAACTGGTACACATTTCCATGTTTCATGCAACTTAGTTTCTTGGCATCGGTATCCACTGTAGATTATGCTCTAAATAGTAAATACTATAGTTTTTTGGGTAGTGACAAATCATTGGTTGGGCCAGAGCTTGATGTCTCATATGCTGAATTCATCAAAATAATTAATCATGAAGGAAAGCTACAAGAAGCATCAACTACATTCAGGGGACTTCAATTAAAGGATCCAACTGCTGCCATTTCAAGTTGTACTATCACTATGCAAATTGACATGTCATAAATTATGACAACCTTCAGAAGTTCAGACAACTTCTGTGCAGGCAGCCAATACACTTGGGGAAATTCCAAATGAGGATTTGCTCGCGCTTGTTAACTCACACTATGTGGATTATGTTATCTTCTATTGTTAGGAAGGTAAACAAAAAATACTTTGATGTTTTATGATGATATGGTTAAAAAGGGGCTAGTGCCAAAATTTAAGACGTACAGTTTCCTCATTAGTTCACACTGCACAAGTGATAAGCTAAAAGAAGCAAACAAGTTAATGAAATTATGCTGGTATTACTATATACTTAAATGAGGAATACTGAAAACTGTGGATAATGTCTGATGTATGGGTAAAACTTTAAACATGTTGACAATTAGTAGTTTAGAATGTTTGTTTTTTAAACCAACCTCCAGGTGGCCGCAACCACTAGCAAGCTCAAACCATCAGTTAATAAAAAATAAGTTTTGTTGAGAATTGAAAGAATATGTCTGTTAGGTAGGTTAAGAAGTCAGATATTGATTTTTTAAACAAGTTTAGAGAAGTGCAGTAATGAAATCGAAAGAATTTGGGTACGAAATGTAAAACACCCTATGGGTATAAGGCTTAAGCAGAGGTGGCTTCTCTGTAATCTCGTATAAATTGAGTTAAAATATTCTATTTCTATTTAAAAATAAACATAAAACTTAAAAGCAGGGGTACAGTATAAAATTAACTTGGATAAAAGGCTTTGTATACCTGCAGTCACTGAACCTCCTGGAGAATTGATGAACAATTTAATGTCTTTTGTTGAGTCTTCCAAATCCAAAAGCAAAATTTGACTCATAATAAAATCTGCACTCACATCATCTACCTTCCCATCACATCAACAACCAAAAGCTGGCTACAATAAGCTCAGATCCTCCAAAGCAATAAAGTAGCAAGTTTACATCGTCGAGAACATTCACCTTTACTATAGACATGGCATCGAACCATGTTATCAATACCAGTGTTGTGTATATGCAATAAAATGACTACATGGAAATCAAAGTTAGCAAATGCAACCAACCAGACAAAACACAAAATTAGGATCGGACTTGACAAGGCAGAGAACATCTATACATGGCTTGACGTCTTAAAGCGTCCGTGCAGGTGATATATATTTCCTACGAAAAATTCCATTTGGGTAATCCAAAAATTACATGCGGTATATCCATAAATAGTATTGAACCCTACCTTATGTATGCAATTGAATTGTTTGTATGGAAATAGAGGTAAGGACCATGGACTGAAAAATGTCACCCGTAAGGCTATACCCGCATACAAAACTAAGTTTAGGAATACCCAAGTTGTTAGGCCCTGCATTGTGTTCTGTTGTATTGGGATGTTGGTTGCATTGTGTTGCAGAAATTGCCACAAAGCCACAATGACCAGTTCAGCTGAGGAGCTCATTCTTCTTCTCGAAAACCTAATAATAGAGGGAGCTGAGAAACAAACCTGGGAACCCAAGAAGACGATCCTCTGCCGGAGAAGCATATTGGTGGTATCTAGGTCGTCTGGTCTCGGCATCCATAAGTTAGATGATGTGCCTACCGAGTCCAGTGATGGAGATAGACTTCCTCTTGAATTGACCAAAGCGTTAATGGGTTTTACAGCCTGAGCTCTCTGCCTTGACCCCAAATGAGAAGCAGAAGTACAAGCACAGACAGAGTAATATGGTGGAGTTGAAAGGCTATTTTTATTGAAAATGGCTAATTGAATAGATGGGCAGCTCGGGTTTAGATATTGCTTTGTCAAACCTCTAGATGGAATTGTTGGGACTGCGCTGGTGCAGGTCTCCATGATCAGTTCAGATGAAGAAAATAAATCGAGTGACTAGTATACAGCGAGGATCTGGGCTAGAATTTGTCTGCCAATGTGGTAAAAAAAAAAACTCATTTTGATATGAAAGTCTTTGCACCTTGAGCGACCATAATCAAAAGTGATTTTCTTAGTTAAGTTCCTATTCGCGTCATCGGTAAAGCGACATTGATTAAACTAGCTGTCGCTTAAGCGACGCTTATCACCACATTTACAACAAAAAAAATTAACCTTGTGATTTTTGGTGAGTTTAAAAAAAGAAATCCACGCTTCGTCGGAAGTAACCGTCGGATTTTGGATCGAAATGTAGTAGTGTGATTGCCTCAAAGTTATTGGATTATGGACCCTGGGTGACAATCCTTCACTCTTCATTGGTTATTTCTGGGCCCTCATCAGCCCAAAATTCCCTTTGGAAGGTGTATTTATATAATAGATACTTAGAAATTTTTTCTAGTGGTGTGCTATTTGGATTACTTGCATTTTATATTTTCCTTAGGTGTGTTTTATTGAAATCAATAGTTGTGGAGGATCAATCTTTTCATAGGTCAATATGGTTGCAGAACTTGCACCACTTACAGTGGATCCCCCACCGCCACCTCGAAGGCGATGAGTTAACACAAGGGGTTATTACGAATCAATGGGTACAGGTGAAATTCTAGGGGAACTTGAACTTATTAAACACACTGAACTTGATCTTCTTTCAATATAAGTTGAAGACCTGCAAGATGAATATTTTGCGAGGAATTTTAACCCACTATTCATGGAATTAGAAGAATCAATTCTCGTACAAATAATTCCATTTAGTCAAACCACGATTGACATTCATTTAGGTTTCATCATGGAAAAAACATGGGAAGGATGATGAGACATTTAGACTCCTACATCAGCTATGTTATCCGGTGGAGTGTCTCCTCCTCATGTGAGGTTATTGATGTCCAAGATACATTATGCACTAGTAGTTTCCTTGAATTTTACTTCGACATCCTCTATTTCACTAATTACTAGAGTGATTAGTTCTCTGGTATCTATGAATACTACCATTGGACCATCTAATGTACTTTTCACTGGTATACCTAGTGTACTTTTTACATCCTTCCCTCTATTTAAGAATTTTCAAACTAACCCTAGTAGTTTCGCCCCTTTCGTTTAGGGTTATCCTTGGTATGGAGAGCATATCCCACCATTCTCACCGTTTGCGGGCTCTTCTCTTACATACTCAGGTGTATCTTATGGAAGCCAAAATCCCTTTATGAGATTTAGCTTTCAAACATTTAGCCAAAATTCGATTGCACCAGTCGAGAGTTCCTCCTTTTCACTATTTGGTAGAAGCAATACCACTCATGTTTCTACTACACCTATTTCAGTTGAAAATATCCAAACTCAATAGTGCACCCTAAGGAAGCTTCCCATTGGATTTTGGGTGGAACCCATTTCAAAATATTGTCACTTGATAGCCGACGACTAGGGGAAACCCCAACAAATCTCATAGGATATTTGGTGTAGAAACTTATTCCCACCAAACTCCTCAAACTCAATTCCTCTCTAGATCCTATCTTCCATTTTTGAAAACTTTAAACTTGTTAGACCTCTCGAAATTGATGAATGATCTTGTATGTCATGGTACGAATTGGACGTCGGTTCCGATCAATTTAACTTCATACATTGCTAAGTTTGAAGGAAAACTGGACAAGATCATGGTAACCATGTCACTACCTTTCATTTTTGGTGTTCCTGTAATTTGCTGAATGATGATTCTATTTGGCTACGAATCTTTCAAAGAACCCTAACTAGTGTGGCAAAAAAATGGTACATTGAACTTTCGTTTTCCACTTATGATAGTTTTCATTATTTAGTGATAGTCTTCCTCAACTAGTTCCAACTTCCTGTCCGGTATGATGCCAACAAAAACATTTTGTCGACTTTCTGGAAAAACAAGGCTACACACATTTCTAACCATATTCAGGAGTGGTCAAGATGAAAGAGGCTGATCAAAGCTAATATTCCTCTTGAATTCTTACTAGAATGGTTTTTGAAATCACTACTACCTTATATTTCAAAATGTGTTTCTACTTCATGAGTAACCATAAAGGAAGAATCCATGCTAAGAGCGTGACAACTTGAATTGATTTATGACTAGTCTGTGATTCTTTAGGAAATCATACGAGATGCATATAGACTATATACTGAGTTTTCAAAACCAAAACCTGGACCATATTCCAATGACATTGTAGGTTCAGTCGAATAACATATTGTAGAATCTCTAATCAAACAAATACACAAGTTATCTCTCAAGTTGTATGCAGTAGAAGTAGCTAATGCTTCCACGCCCTCCCCTCAAAATGTGAATGTATATAACACATAATATAATAAGAAGGGTACTCAACAACCCAGTGGGGAGAAGAATGAAGGGAAGAAGGGAGAGGGTAATCAAAATAAATCTAAGCCCACAAACAATGCCGAGGGGGGTAAAAAAGAGAAGAAGAAGGTGAATTTCCCTTGTAAACTTTGCTAGGAAGATCAACTAACTTATCAATTCCACCTCATTGAACAAGCTCGGAAGTTGTTAAAGAAACAACTTGATGTCCTTAAAGTTCCATTTCCAAAAGGAAAAAATACAACTTCGAGCGACTCTAATACTGCGGGGACCCAAAGTGATACCTCATTCATTCAATATTACATTAACATGGTTCGATCTCACATGTTACTACAAACAATAGATAATAAATATGAGCCTGATTCATCACAAAAATATAAACAGGCTGCCAAAATATCAATTCACCTTTCTATTGATAAACTGGTCGATCCCATGCCTCAAATATCGAAAGGTGTCTTCAATAGGGAATCACACAATCCTAAAGTGTGGGATGCTCCTAACTATTCAGTTGTGGAATATTTATCCCAAAATGCCTGTGCCATGTCCACTTTGGAAGTGCTACAGAGTTGTCCTTTGCAACGTAATGCACTTCTCGCTTCTATTGGTAGTCTGGATTCTTTAGGCTTAGTAGCCAAATTTTACCAATTTTATGTCAAACCATTCTTGCCTTTCATGTCTCTTTCCACGTAGAAGTAGTCCACAGAACCAAAACCATCGGATGAACAGTCATGGATGAAGGCATGTCTACTTGTGTGATGAGTATATCATATTGGAAAGCTCTAGGTTCTCTTGACTTGGTTCCATCTAATACATTAATAATATCTTTCGATGGAAGGTCATTCCATCCTCATGGTATCCTACCTTCTTTTGATATCGAATTGGTAGGGAAAGTGGTCTCAGTTGAAGTTGAGGTAGTATAAGCTCCTTTATATTATAACTTGCTTTTGGGTAGAAGTTGGACCTATGCCATGTGGACAATACAATCATCATTTTTTTGGGTTCATATGTTCCCTCATTGAGAAAAGCTAGTTACCATTGATCAATTATCTTATACTTAAAAAATTCGTACGGACACATCGAAATCTAATGTTCCACTGATTGACCAGACATGCCCAACAAACGAGAGTTTAGGAGTAGGGATGTATGCTTCACTCATAGGAAATTTTATTTTCCCTCTCCTATAAACTATATTGGAACAACTAGTGTAGGGAATACGATTTGCACATATGGAGAATTTTATTCAGTTTTGAATTAGACTGGCCCATGGATTCTACCCTCATAAGTTGAACCAAACATGCCCTTAATTGCAACAGAAGTGGCTTATCAATCTATATATGATGTTGTTGTTGATTCCACCTCGACTCCTTATGTCTCAGAGGGTTCATATGAAGTGTATTTTCCCGCATGGGAAGTGAACTCTACATACTCTTATGATTGCTTGGATATGGTTTTACCATCATATGAATCCATCTTGAAAGCCATGATAGGATCTGAACAAAATTGCGAAGATATACATCACACATCTTCTTCTTTTTCTAGAATAGAGAATTCAGAGTTTCATGCAATATTGTGCGAAGATATTGATATGTGTGTCGATTTACTACCCGAAGGACTGTTTTCCGAGGGGAATATGGAAAAAATTTATGAGACTAAACCGATCAATATATCCACCAATCCTGTCATCATGGAAAATGTTTATATTGGAGCAAACACTTCACTTCAAGAGATTTCCATTTACACAACCCTTTATAAGGAATTTTGCGACATGTTTTCATGATCATACGAGGATATGCCAGGTATAGACCCGTCCATTATTGAACACGAAATAAATACATATCCAACATTAAAATTATTCAACAAAAAATACATCACATTTATCCTTGGAAGGAAGCAGTTGTTAAAGTTGAAGTCGAAAATCTCTTAAAAGCTGGATTCATATACTCTATTTCATTAACGAAGTGGGTGTCCAATCCAATACGGGTAGATAAGAAACAAGGGACTATCCACATTCATATCGATTTCAGATATTTAAATAAAGTGTATTTGAAGGACAACTATCCTACATCGTTTATTGATCATGTTATCAATGCATGTGTAGCTAGTGAAATCTTTTCCTTTATGGTTTTTTTTTCAGGATATAATCAAATCCAAATTAAACCAGAAGACAAACATAAAACTACTTTTATTTGTCCTTGGGGTACCTTCATGTATAGTAAAATTCCTTTTGGTTTGCAAAATTTTGGAGATACATTTAAATGGTCCATGGAATTCACCTTCCATGATATAAAACATATAGTATAACCCTACTTAGATGATCTCCTAACGCATTCTTGCAAGAAGAAAGATCACCCGACTCATCTACGGTCGATATTCGAATGATGTAGACATTACACGATCCATTTAAATCCCCATAAATGTTCCTTTTGTGTTGAATCAAGATTATTGCTAGGATTTATTATGTCCAACAAAGGTATCATGGTCAATTCGTTAAAATTTGAGCAAATCATGAACTTACCTCCTCCTCGAAAAATTAGACAACTTCATAGTTTATAACGGAAACCAAACTTTCTCAGACGTTTCATAGTCAATTAAACTAAAATTACTAAAGGTTTCATGCGTCTACTTAAAAAAGACACTCCATTTTTATGGGATGAAGCCACACAAAAATCGTTTGAGGCCCTTAAAAAAGCATTAAAGTCAACCCCTTTACTGTGTCCCCTAGATTATCCTAAAGATTTCATTCTGCATTCGACTGCATCTAATTCTATGGTTGGCATAGTACTAGATGAAAAATATGATCATCTCCAAGAGAACGCCATCTATCACCTCAATTGAGATCTTATAGGGCTTGAAATTCTCTATTCACATGTCAAGAAATTGGCTTTAGCAACAATATATGTTGTTTAGAGGTTGTGTCACTATATTATGCTATGAAAAACTATTTTTCATTGTAGATATAAATCCATTCCAATATGTTTTATATCGACACATATTCGGAGGAAAATTCAACAAATGGTTCGTCATACTTGAGGAGTTTGATCTCTGTTTTCAATTTTCTAAATTGAAAAAGTATTTAGTGTTCGCAGAATTGATTACCGAGTTTCCTAGTGATGAAAATTCTATGTAGAAGATGAATCATTTTCGGATGAACACGTATTATTAATTTCAACGTCAGACCTCTGGTATGGATATATCTTGGTCAATCATTAAACTCTGAAATGTCCCACAAACTCCTCGTGGGAAGAACGATGAAAATTATGACTTAATGCAAAAAACTACCTCATTATCAGTGATACACTATATAGAAGAGCGGTAGACTCAATTTTGCATTATTTTCTTAATCATGAAGAGGCTAAGTAAGCCTTGAACGATTCCCGTACTGGAGGATGCAGGGGTCATTTATTTGGGTTAGCAACGACCCATAAATTTTGCGTACTGGTTACTTTTGGCCCACCATCTTTAAAGTTTGTGTGAAATTTGTTAAGATTTGTCATCCACGTCAGGTTTATACCAAAAAAATGTGGTCACATCCTACTCCTCTTTTCCCCATCATCATTGTAGGACCCTTCAAAAAGTGAGGTGTGGACTTCATGACATGCAACCCAGTTTCGAATCGGGGGCATAAATATATCATTGTCGTTGTAGAATACTTCACTAAGTGGGAGGAGGCAATGCCTACCTTAAAGTTCAATGGCGAAACTACAACTTATTCCATATTTAGCCAGATTATTGCTAGGTTTGGTATTCCAAAAGAGATATTCACTGGGAATGGAAGTCCATTTTAGAAGAAGACGATGATCGAATTACATCCAATTCCTGGATTTAAATAAGATCATTCATCTTCATTTTACCCTCAAGCAAATTGATAGGTTGGAGATGTTAACAATACCTTCAAAACCATTCTCAAGCCAACCATCAATGCTAGTAGGTATAATTGTCACATCATGCTTTATCTTGGTATTTGGGAATATCAAACCATAGTTAAAACTACTGCATGTTTCTCTCCTTTCCAACTTGTTCACGAGGTTGAGGTAGTCATAACGATTGAATGTGAGATACCTTCGTTAAAAATCATGATACAACTGTTACCTGAGACCTCCACTTTAGAAGAATGTTTTCTATATTTAGAACACTTAGATGAATGATGTAGATATGTGCTCACAACAAATGAGGTACACAAACAACGAGTAAAGATCCAATATGATAAATCAGTTAAACCTAGGATTTTCTCTGAGGGAAATCTTGTTTTAGTCTACGGCCAAGGAAAAGAACCCTTGGGGACAGACAAGTTTAAATCGATATGGATGGGAACTTATATAGTATCTAAATTTATGAATAAAGGAGCATATGAATTAGTATATTACGATGGGAATAAGTTTCTAGAGCCTCGAAATGGGATCTACTTGAAAAACTATTATGTTTAGACTATGTGATTTTTCTTGTATATATTTGTATAATTTTGTAAATTGTTTTATTTTAGTGTTTCTCATGTTAGTATGGTTGTGTTTTATATTCCTATTGAGAGCTTCATAGGATTTGCCGATGGCACAAGCTGTCACACTTGCAATCTTGCCTCGGCTGCTTGGGTTATCTATTCACCTACATGAAAGCTAGTTGTCTCGGGAGGAACCTGTTAAGGCCTCACAACTAACAACATGGATGAATTCAGCATTGTTATTGATCTACTACTAGATGTTGTTTCTCATTGTATTTAATTTCTTGAGGTTAGACTTGACTCTCATCTAGTCGTATCTCAGCTTAATGGTGATTATCGAGTGAGGAGTCCTTCTTTAGTTCGTCTTTTTTTAAGAGTTAGATTAATTGAAAGGAATTTTTATTAGATTACATATAAACATATTTCAAGACATCAAAATACATTAACTAGCACATGAAAATTATGTTCTTGGCTGGCATTTATCTCATACACTGTAAAAAATAATTAGACATACAGCACAAACACATGTAAATATAAGTCACCATATGTATATGTATATATATATATATATATATATATATATAATAGGTCCATAACATATAAATCGAGTCTAGGTCCAAGTATCCATTCATAAGTACATATCAAAATACAAAAAACTAGGATCATAATCCCTCGTGATGTTATAAACCCTAAGAATATTTTGGAGCCTCAGTTGCCTCTGCTACAACCTATCAGTAACAAAGGACATATCTAGACCCCTTCTAGAGCAATTTCTACCATGCAAGGGGCACTCGCACTACATGCTCATGCATCTCTATCAGAATACTATCCATCTAGAGGGTAGGAATGTCATGAGTTAGCTGATCCATCTTTCCCTTAAGATTCCTAAGCATGTCATTAGCTCCTTCTTCCTCGGTCAATCATACAAATGTCATAGAATGTCCATCCAACTGTACTGGTATGATACTTGAATCAAACATTATGACTAGACTTAGATTCGTAGATATACATATGTTTTTATTTACTTATAAAAACTCATAAAAATATGAATATGTGGAAAACAAAAACATACCAATCTCTCCCCATGCTTCACCTGGAGGAAGCATGAATTCAGGATTGCCTCAAAAATCTAATACTGCATATGGGAACTTCTAAAAATAAATAACTTGTTGAATCCACCATGTGAAATTTTCCATCATACCCACCACGGATATCTCCATCCCCCTTCCTTACTAAGACATCATCCCACTACGTAAGTCTAGGATCATGAGGTTGAGAGAGTGGGAGGGTCACTCTGGGACTCAAAGGAAATTGCAGTCAAAATTATAGGATATCCAAAGTTTTTATTTTTACCCAACTTGCAGTAGTTGAGTTTTTTCTTCATGTTCATTACCAGACCAGAACACCAGTAAAAAACTATGTTTCATAAACATTCCACACCAAGGTGCATGTGGTTACAAGTATCCAAGTGAAATGATTCCACAACAACAACCCATGTAATAGTGATCATAATGAATTTTAGTGGGAAACTTCCATTATTCCCAATATGAATCTAATTTCCCTATTTTTGTGCTCCTGGAACATAGTAGTCATTCACATAGTCTTGAACACTCAGTGCACCACCACCACGAACGAAACTAGTCAAAATCATGGCTACCCCACGAAATGACAAACTGGTGATGAAATATATATCTTCAACAATGATTTCCAATATCTCACATTGAATATCAAACATACCTTGTTCGGGATCCCAATATCTCACTAATGCTTGCAATAGTCTTCATTGATCCCGCATGTTGGCCGTGTGAAAAAAATGAGCAACCCACACTGACATAAAGAATTTAGAGTCAACCAGTCACGCATGGCTTCTCTATCCATGTACTCATGCTCCCTTTTATGCCACTCAAGTATCATATCTACAAAATTTTAATTCTTTTGGGTCAATAGCCAAGTTTTATTTGTGCCCCGCAGAAAATGTGTGTGCATTGTTTTACAATACCTGTGCCACATGCGAGTGGAAGCCTATGGAATTGTGTTTTTTCTATGAACACACAAGTGCAAAAGTTTCCAACCACGTGTACACTTTTCCTCTTTTATAAACCCACCAAAACACTAAAAATTGCAGATAAATATAAAATAAATTACATGAAATTGAAGAGGAGAGAAAGATGGTTTACTTGTAGCTTGTGGTTTCGGAAATGGTACACCGGTTTGATCACACTAAGCATTTGAATATCTAGGTCTTTTTTCTTCACTCCAAGGTAAAAAAAATAATTATTATTTTTTAACAAAAGTTACTATTTGTGGTAAAAATATTCCAAATTTTTACCCACTTTATATAGTTTCTTTTCGATTTTTTAATCCACTAACTAATGTTGTTTGACTTTTTCTTAGATTTTGATAATTGAAATATTTTGATAATTGTAAGTTCACTTATTTCCTTGAACAAAAAGCCATTCCATTTATCCCAACATTCAAGTCCTATATTTGGATTTCCAATTTCATCTTACACTAAGAGTCACTACTCCTCCATTGATTAATTTTCCAAATTAACGGGGAATTTGCTAACGTCTCCTACATTGCAAATATGTCTAGTTGTTTCTTTCGAGCTAACCATGCCTGCATCACTTTTTTGTGTCGTGCTCATTGTTCAAGATTTTTTAACCTCATTCGGTCATTATGTTGTTTACCTTGATCCTTTTCTTGGCCATATTTGAGATTTATCTATGCCATATCACCTCATCCAATCTACCAGTTTACTCATGTGAGTTCCTGAAGGATTCATCGATTACTTCCTTCTCAAAAACCATTTTCTATTAGTACCAACTAATGTTACTTCAGGATGAATATTTAGAGTGTTGGATAGTACCTTGGGATACACTTTCCATTCTAGTATTCTCCCTTGCATTGGTTATCGGCTCACCCTTTTTAACCAATACTCTGATGATATCCTCCATGTTCGACCTTCAACTACTTTATTCACATGGTTAGGATTCATACTCTTCTTTATATTTGGATGAAGACCATGGATTTTCAAGTTATAAAATGTAATATATGCAAGATCATGCCACACTTCATGACACAACTCCATCTTTGAAAATCTATTTTCTTACTCATGTGGTTGCGGTCCACTTTGCAAACCATTCGTGTCCTTTGTATCTTGTATAAAATAATGTATATGTATCTTGAAATGGAGCTAGTGTTCCATATTATTGAACATGGAATCCTCTCAGTAATGATATTGTAAAATGACCTCTTGTTTGTGTGTTTCAGTTACTTCTTTGTAGCTTGGATTCTTGGTCCTCTGAGTTTCCTCTTTTCCTAGTGCAATGTATTTTTTCCATTCTTCCCCATCTAACCTCACACATTAGGGGGCATCGGTTATACCTCAAAATGACACTTCTCCATTGGAGTGATGATATTAAGTGTTTCGTAACACAAAAGGACAAGTTTGATTGAAGAGACTCGTGGATATAAAAGCATTTGGTATGGATTACCTGATGATTAATCTAGTGTTGATACTTTTGTGTTATGAGTTTAGGACATACACGTGCCTTTCAGTTTGACAACTCGCATGTTACACTTGATTTTTCCATAGTAAACCCACGTTTTATATAAAAAAAAATCACACGTGAGATTCCTCAAGGAAACCCATTTGTTACACACAGTTTTCTCCTTTTATACTTGTGTGTCTCTTAAAAAATCATTTAAAATAAAAAATAAACTAATTATGAGGTGGTTGGGGTTAATATGGTGACCACCCCACCTTCCCTAACTTCCCTACCCTAGTAACATCTCCTCTTAATTGGCCATAAAAATATGAGAGGGGTTAGAGGAAGAGGGGACCATTTTAGAGCTATAGTTATGTTGGAGTATTTTCTTTACAGAAGAGAAGAAAGAGGGCCCAGAATTAGGTTTCAAGAAGATCAGATCAGGCTGAGGTGAATGTATTTGATCCAAAATTTTATAAATAAAGATACTTATTTCCTTCCAAATCTTTGATATGCATTCTTCAGTTATCAATGAGTTATATTCATGATTGCAATTTTACATAAAGTTTTAGTTATGTTATTTGTTCATATATCTAATTTGTAATATCTAAAAGTGCTTTGAGAAGGGTATATTGTTTTTTGAAGGTATCAGAGCAGTAGATAAAGGGATTTATTTGGAAGAAGTTGAAGCTAGGATCGACCTCCGAAATAAGGTGTAATTCTTCTATCCATAGAACTTTGTTTCTCTCTTTGATAATATACAAGATTGATCTATACTCAAAAGCATCTTGTTATAGTATGTATGTAAACCTAGTACGTTGGTGACCTCATACCCCAGTCATAGGATTACTTATTCCCTAAAAACAAATGCACATGCACATATAGATGCGACACCCAAGGTAAATTATTTAAACTTTATCTATGAGAACTTGAATGCTTATATGATATAACAAGGTAGGTCATCCACCTACCTACCACTCTTTTTGTAGAAGTTAAACAAAATATAAGTTAAAATGGATTCCTTCCAATTCCCAGTATTCTTGTACAAGACAGCCCATGAAGCTATCATAGACCTACCTCCTATAGGTCATGTTCACGTCTTTGTTTTCAATAAACTAGAGTAAATTCACCCTATTGTTCAAACCCATAATGTAGCATAATAGTAGAGATCGCTTTACACTAAAATTATTATTTATTGAATGATTTCCTTTAGCACAATGAGGTGTCCACCTATATATATGAGTCTAGCTAAACTCTTGCAAGCACCTTGCTCTTAAGGTAAATCTAGGTTCCCGCATTCAACTCAATTATGCCCACATTAATTGCTCACTAAAATCAATATCCAATGGTGTTTTTCCTGCTATGCCACATGATCACAAGTATATTTGGCATTTGAGTGCCCAAAAATGCACCCATTCATCCACAACCATTGCAAGTGTGCATGGAAGGTCTACCCATTGCAATTGTTACCAACATGTGGACCCATAACAAGAGTTCCTAGATGGTGCACCCACATGCACCCAACAAGTGCGCATGAAGGTACCTATCACAATTGTGCTCGAAGTGCATTTGGAAAGTAGCGTCCAAGTGCACCCAAGCAGTGATCCTAGTCGTATTGTGATTAAGTTCACCTAAGAAGTGGTTTGGGAAAGGTGCCTTCAAGTGTGCCTAGTTGTAATGTGCCCATGTGAGACTAGTTGTCTTGTTCCTAAGTGCACCCAAAATGTTTGCTCAACAAGTGAACAAAGCCAACATTTGTCCTTATGAAATGCATCCAAGTGCTCCTATTTGATGTAAAGTCCCCCTCACCCAATACGACCAACAAGAGGGGATATTAACTAGAATCAAGCTTCCAATTTTCGCCCATTAGCCAAATTATGATTTCGCAATATTTAAAAGACGTGTGTAGATGCATAAATAAATATACACAGTGGAAATAAAATCTATCCACACACATATAGCATGAAATCACAAGCATAATCATTATAGGGATCAAATAAAAACATTGCACATTGAAACATAAAAGAATACTTTTCTTTATACAACACAAATATAAGCAACTAGCTATGTAAGAGAAATTTTTCAACCAACCATAGGCACTATGTCCAACATATACTCCTTTGGCTGAGAAGCCACCCCCAAGCTAGGCTATGAGGACGTTAGGGCAAGGGAAACATGTATAGGCTTCTCTCTCTCAGCCCAAAACTTGTTTTACGTTGTATGTTAAGCTAACTTAATGCTCAGAAAGAGCTCTACGGAGATCTCAATAATCCACCACAGCCTTGTATCCCACAATACTTGCCCCACACAACACCTTTCTATTCTCAGGAATCCCATTCAACGATCCACGAATCTCTTAGGTGATCCATCTTGCCAAGTGTTTCTAGTGTGTTCATAGTAGGCATCCAATTTGATGTATGTTGTTGGAGAACCACCTATATCCATAATTTGTGACCTCTTAAGCATCTATGAGTAACATAAATCAATGGGAAAGGGTTCCTAGATTTCCTAGCTTCCCTGCTCACATAAAACCATCAATTTTGCCTTCCAAATCTGCATCTTTGATCCTAAATTTCAATTTATGGGTTATGCATTGTTTGGTAGTGGTCTAGAAAAATAATGGAGAGCTCTTCCTAGTGTATATCTTCATGAAATAATGAAAAAATGAGGGTTGAATCCAAGGGATATGAGATAATGGTGAAAATACAACTTACATGGCTTCTGACTAAGAAGAAAGGACTCTTGTCAGTTGTAGAATGAATTCTGACATATGATAAAACTGACATGAAAGTGAATTCAACCCATACTTCAATAAATACATGAGGTGAATTTTCCCACCAACCTTACACATGCATTCAATGATTGGGTTCAATAGTCAAAAGCATATAATTGGATTATTCAAAGCACATGCCAGAGCTTCAGTGAGTTCTAAGGTTGACACTTGGAAACAAAGGATTACTTTCTTAATATAGGCCCCTTTTCTCTTCCCCTCTGGTGGAAGCATAACCCATTTGGTTCTCTTTACACAGCAATGTTGGACCATCTTATTATATACACATAATATTCACATATATTTCAGGTTAGCATGAAAAAACAACAATACTATCTAAACGAAATGTTTACATCATACATGCCTAGCCATTCATTAGTTTGGCCTTGGACTTGATCTCTATAATAGGAGTCCATACAAGCATATTTACATCATTTACATAGTTTTGGTTAAATACATTCCAAGTCAAAACTGGGGGTTTTACAATTGGTGTGCATCCAACCATGTTTACCCACTTAGTCCACCCAACCATTGTGCACCTAATTGAGTCTATCTGAGTCACATATAAGACAATCAATTCTCCTCGCCACTTCCTCCATTAGGCATAGTATATTCTTCCAAACAATATTTCCCATGGAAACCTTCTTTACCTTACCAAGTTTGCGCCAATATTCTCTTGGTTTGTCTAATTGATGCAAGCTTCTAATGTATACAATGAGCCCTACCTTTTGGAAATGGAACTTGACATGTCCATGCATGCCTTATTGATGGGCCAAGGCACCCCAAAATTGATGGGTCTAGCCATAAAATTTATGTCATTCCTACTTGTGATAGCCAATGACCACCAAGGTAATTGTGTGTCGAAGGTTCCTAAATCCTCTCAGAGCTAGGGCCTTACATACAGTCCCCACTAAAAGTCAATGCGATCCTCAAAAACATTCACAAGAACCTTGTTTCCTCCAAGTGTTCCATCCAAACTCATGCATCGATCTACTTTTGAATTCTCCAACCACTCAACATTGTCTCTGCTAGAATACTTGTGCAACCACTCACTATCCAATGTTTCATTTGGATAAGCAACTTTTCCCAACTCTATCTATATATCATATTCCACTATAGCCAGTGTTACCTTGTGTGATCATGGCTCACTGTTGGTACAACTATATTTTGTTGTTGAGGCATTCCAACCTTTATAGGGAAGATTTTAAAAATGTCTAGGTGTTGTATTTCCCAAATCTACTACTTCCTTAGTACTTAGCCATTTCTTTCATGCATCCATGCATTGCATTCCCCCATGTGTTGAACTAGTTGGGTGATTAGTCCAATTATTGTGTCCATCTAATGAGAATGCACATACTCATGTAAAAAATGGTCATTTTCCTCCACACTTCAATCATTATGTACAGATCCAATGAAGTAAGACAATATCACCACATTTTCCTTAATAATTCCATGTTACCTACTATAACCCAAAAGAATTTTCCAAGGAACCTTTCCAAATGTGCACTAGGCTCCATTGCCTGCTCCTAGAAAAATATCCTTCCTCATGATGTTATCCTAAAAAATGATATGTAAACTAGATACCAATGTCTATGTAATGTGATTTGTGATCAAGTATGTTATAACTATCCCCTTCTTCCATAATTTGTAACCCAATTATTCTAACTGACAAGGCGTCGACTAGAATTCATAAATCCCCATGGTTAGTATATAATACTCCACAATGTCAGTTGATTCTTTATCCGAGAAGTCTTCCCTTATACTACAAAACTTTAACTGGAAATATTAAGCTTCCTCTGTAGACTATAAAGGTTCCTTAGTTGCATCCACAACTTGTTATTTCTTCTTTATGGCTCACTTCTTCTTGGTTTCTTCCTATGTTTATTTATTTAAATCCTTATCTAGTGGTTGGGTATCCTCAATTTCCTCTACTAGGTCATTGTAATGCCTCCAAAAAAATAGAAATTCAACCCTCAACTTTCCAGTATTCACGAATATGAATATATTTTAACTCATGTAAGGCTTCATGAACCTATTCCTTAACCACACCACCATCTTGCAAGTGAGAGTCTTGTTCAGTGAGTTCCTATGTGCACTACAACAATCCAACGCTTAGAATATTTTTTGAATAAAGTAAAACATTTTTTTGGATTCCCTCTTCTTGGATCTCAATGCCAAGGCCCCGCTACTGAATGCCTAATATTATATAGGTAGGTATTATATATTTTGTAGACCATGTAAGAAGCAAAAGCATGCAAATATTTGTAATGTAAATAAAATCTCCAAGACTAGATATGGAGGACACAACAAATGAGGGGTTGTGTGTTATCAACTAGGGAGAGGTGAGTAGGTGTGGGGAGTAAACTCTCTATTTCCAAGTGTCATCTAGAGAACCCAAGAAGACATACTTGCCACTCTTTAATTCAGTTGTAAGAAAGTAGTTGAGAAAGAAACTCATGTGATTAATGGAGTATGGGATGAGTTCAAAAATCAGTATGGCAAGGTATGGGATGAGTTTCTTGACATAAAACTAAATTTACCTCATGGAAATTTGTTTCTAGTCATGCCTGAACAAGGCATGAGGATCCACGACCTAGTCTTGAATTGAGCAGTGTGCAACATGTAGTACATTTTTCTTTAAATTATGAATCTTTTGTGGAAGAACCTCCATGGAATTCACAGTGTGAAATGCATTTCTAGTAGTGAGCATGGTAGAATTGGTATCCCTAGGAAAAGGTGAGTCTAAGAACATTGAAACACCAAGAATCCATGTGGATTGTGAAGACCGATGAAGGCACAAAATCTCTATTGGTTTAGTAGATTGGACCTTGTATACCAGCCTTGAGTAGATAGAGAGGGAAGGGGTACCTAAGGGACTGTGTAGCAGAGAAGGGTACCTTCCTTGAGCTAGGTTTGGTAGGGATGTGGGTTCCAAGGCTAGCTGAAGCCGATGGAGAAGAATGTAGTTCTATCATTGATCTCATTGTTATAGAAATTATTGTCCTTATTTCTCCGTGGAATTGGTAAAACTAGTAGTGTTATGGCTTATCTTGAGTGTGTGTGCATTCATAGTTGTGAGCGATCCTTTGTAGTTCTCCTTAGTGGATAACATAGCCCATATCAGGGGTGGCCTCTTAGCTGAAATAATAGAGTTTGGACAAAGAAATATGGTTTGGTGGAACATTGTCCTCCCATAGCCAGTTGCTTGTGCGATTTCAGTTATAAGATAAGTATTCTGTTGTTCAATATTTCCAATAATTTCTATGTGATGGATGATTATTTGTTCATGTTGAACTAAATGAAATGACAACTTGAATTGTTTAATAGAATTCCCATTCATAGTCTGGAATGAGTTATTGATGTACATGATTGTATTGTGGTTATGCCTGTGATGAGTAGGCTAGTTTATGCATGAATTTCACAGGTACATCAATTGCATTTTGCACTATGAATGTTTAATTTGCACATGCACAAGTCTTGCAGTAGGAAGCTGGTATTTATACTTGATCCATGTGTTGAATCGTCCAAGTGTTTAGTTCCCAAATCAGAATAATTCTGTAGAGTTACAATGGATGAAATAACATGGTCAATGCTTAAGTCCGAAAGGGGAATTTCAACCAAGTGGTTAAAATGAGTGTTCATTGCCAAAGTGCTGAAGTTCCAATGTTGAGATCAACATGAGAAGTCATGGAAGGGTTATTGTACCAATGCCGACATCGAAGTGCTGAAATTGAGGTATCAATGAAGAAAGTTGGGGATTGGAGTTGTATAGTATATCACTGACCGTGTTCCAACTCCTAACCTCTGATTCAGGCAATAGTAGTGATAGGTACAAACTTCATCAAAGCTCTAATGCCCAAATCAACATCAGGGAAAGTGTGGAAGGTTGTTGTTCAAAAGTGTTGATTTATAAGGTTTGATGTATGGGGCATGGGGAAATCTTGGAGTAGGTGTTTCTCCATGGATCAATGTTGTGATGTCAAGTTTCGATTCCCGATGTCAAAAGAATCATAGTTGGAGTGTCACATATTTCTCGTAAAAGTTATTCTATGTGTTTCTAAAATTTGACTTCTGATATTGGAAACATCAGAATTGACAAGTCTGTGTTGTTGCTAAAAATCCATTTGATGTTCCAATTTTTGACCCCTGATGTTGAAAATGTTAGAAAGGTGGAAAAACATCGACAAGCTGGAATTTGATCATTAGAAATGGAAATTAATAGCCGAGATTTTTTTAAAGATTAAATAAGTAACTGGTTAGTCGATATTAAGGTGCTAATTAGTTTGGTCGTGTATTTTAAGTGTTATGAGGTCGGAGGTGGTAGAATGATAATAAAAAAATAGAAATCTGTTTTTGTGTAATGTCCCTTTGATGGTTAGTTGGGTTGAGTGAGACATGACATAATGTAATTCCCCTTGAACAACTAGTGTTAGAATGAGTTCCCCGTTGTCTCGAAGAGCCACATAGGTGACTGAGAATGTGACAAGTTGCCTCAATAAACTTTATGGTAGAAATTCTTGGTATTCTTCCCAACTTCATTCTAGTCATCATCAAGACAACACAAGTATTGGTTATATTAAAAAATTAAATAGTGCTCATTGGGATTTGGAAAAACTTTGGAAATATTGAGCAAGTATTTCCCCAAGATGACTGCATGGTCATCTAATAGAGCCATTTTTCAAGTCCAAACTTACAAACCATTCCCCAACCTTCAAAGGTGCAAAACTTACTATTCTTGTTGTTGGATCCATTGCTAAGTTCACCTCCTTGAATACAACCAACATTCCCTTGAGTCTTACATTAAAGTGCTGTAGTGATCCATTCACTTAAAAAGATATGGGTTGCATAGGTTCCAATTAAGGTTTCCATCTTCAAACCATACATGGTTTCAATCACAAGACAAAGGTCATTTAGGTCTTCACCTTATGAATCTTATCTATGACCTTTTCCAACAAACATACCTAGACCTATTGTCAAGGAACCCGTGACTTCCATCACTTCCTGTAAAGTATGCTCAACTTGGGATTCTCCCAAGGCAATTAGTTTCACTCTGAAATTTTTTTTCCCCTATACTTATTCTTCTAAGCCTTCCAAATTTTATTTCAAAGGACAATGGAAAAATGATTTTGATTACAAAGGAAAAAAGTAACATTCATACCTATAGAGTTAGGCAATTTATGTTGCATATTCTTTGTGAAGTTTTCCTCCTTTCGTATTGGTATTCCATAAATCTTTCTCTGTGTCATCCATGTCACAACCTAGAAGTGGTTTGAATCTTCTAGGCATATCTAAAAAGTTTGTCCAAGTTTTCAAGACATGGTTCACCTTGCTTCCTCAAGCTTTCTATTGTCCACTTATGCAACATGTTAATGAAGTATTCTACTTCCTTCCAATTCATGATGAATTGTGCTTGACTACCCAAGTTCTATGTGGAAAAACTACTGTTGGAAACTTGTTGCACTTAGGCACAAGTCTGGATTCACAACTCTCAGGTCACCCTTTGAAACTACTTAACAAATTTCCTCAAATTTGCTCAGGTATGATAAGAAGTGCACTTGAAATTATTTGCATCCCACTATCATAGAAGGGACAATGGAGACAAGTTCCCATCTTTTCTTTGATACCACCTATCATGGAAGTGACAATGGTGAATATCATTGCAACAACCCTAAGTTATTCTTTGATACCACATGCCATGAGAGTAATAAAGGTGGATAACATTGCAACAAACCAACAATTTCTACTCTGATACCACCTATCACAATTCCATACTATGCCGAACTTTTTTCTTTGAAATGAATGGTTTCCCAACTTTCCTTGATCATCCTATTCATGTAGCATTGCCTTTCCTTGAACACAGGTGCTTTGATATGCCATACCTACTACACCTAAACTACACCTCTTCACCTAAAGTCTACTCATAAATTTACCTTGGACTACAAACCATTGAATACAACTAAGTCCTACCCAATTAGGTTCATTCAATAGCATGATAAGAATCAAACTACAACCTTTTAAAACATCCCGACAATACTTATACTTTGAGAAGATTCACCACAAAACCAATATTTCACTTAGCCAATGTCAAGAAATAACTAACATAAAGCGATGAGGAAATATAACAATATTCATCCCAATAAACAAGCCACAATACACGTGCACATGTACAAGTGATACACAAGGTAGATGTCTCAAACATTATTTATGAGAAGAATGTTTACAATATACAACAAGGGAGGGAAACCACCTTCACACCACTCATTTTGCAAAAGTACAAAGAAACTAAGGAAAAATAGCTTCTTGGTAATTCCTATGCCCAACAATCCTATACAAACCAACCCTTGAACCTACTATAGGCCTACCCCTTGCATGTCAATTCACCTCTTCATTTTCCACTCAGCTAGTGCAAATGTTCCCCACTTTACCAAACCTATAAACTAACACAATAGTATGTTGGAGACATTTACCCACCATGCACACTTAATTTGTAAAATTTGGCCTTGTTAAACCACTATCATAAAGTTTTATTGACTTAATTGACATCAGAGGAGCACTATATGACATCAGCATGAGCACACCCATGCCTACCTTCAGTCAAGGAGGCCAACTAAGCCTTCTCCTTCATTCAAGGAGGCTAACTAGAGCACTCCGGGGGTGATCTGAGTGTCATAAATGCACCTAATTGATAACTGATGGTTACAATCAGTTAAGGTGAGTGGTGAAGGCACCTCCTTTCATTATATTGATTATTTTATTAATATTTAATGAATTGGAGTCAACAGGGGCGCCTCCAACCACCTCTGATGGCCAGTTTGACTTCAGTTAACCTCATCGGGGTTCATTGGAGTTATTGATGCACTACCACTTGTTGGTTGGCATGCAGTGACATGTGTCTAATCTACTTTCAGTTAGAATCAGTCATTTATTGCACTCTGACTTCAGTTAGGACTTAGTTGAGTCAATCGACACTTGATCAGTTGGTTAACTAGTGTGTTTATTGTGGCTTATAGTCAGTTAAGCTACACCCATTCATTCAATTTGAATGACCTCCTTAGGAATTTAAATTGTCTTGGAATTCATGCATCTTGCATGATCATTGTATTGTATTATTCATTATTCATTGATTATACAGAGCTGCTTCTTCCATTGCAGCACCATTTTTCCAATTTTATGCATATTTGTTTGTATTCTTTGTGAGACTATGTTTTCAGTTCCTAGACCATTGTGACAAATTAATATGGTATCAGAGCTCATGGTGGGACAAAGCTCAGATCTCTCAAAAACAAGGTTTTTGACAGATCTTGCATGAAAAATTGAGCAAAAGCTCAAAATTCCAACACTGCACCAGAAGCCAAGGCTTACCACTTAATACCCCAAGTAAAGGAATTGTTGGTCAAGCTTACTTGATCAACTATGCTGGGTGTGATGAAAGCCTAAAATGGGCAGGCTATTTGACCTTACGGTGCGCCTTTTGTTGTGATTTGTAGGTTTTAATAGGTGAAAAGCATTCGCTCTAGCAGTTTTAGATGGCTTCTTCCGTAGAACTCTTGACTTCGTTCAATTTTTATTCATGGAAGGGAGACATGGAGATCCAACTACATGCCAAAGGACTCTATAGGGTCATTATGGAAACTGAAGAAGATCCTGCTTCTGTGACAGACAAAGCTAGATTCGTGAACAAGAAAGATGAAGCATTCGGATTCTTGTGCCTCTTTATTTCCCACGATCTTCTTTTCCATCTCTTGGGATTGAAGACTCCAAAGGAAATTTAGGACAAATTAGAGACCTTGTATGGAAAATAAGATGATTTGAGAGTACACCAACTTGAGAATGAGTTGATGTCTCTCCATCCTTCCGATTTCGAGACCTTAAATGATTCTTTCACAAAGTTCAAGCACGTTGTCTTATTTTTGAAGCAATGTAAGGTGGAGAAGGAGGATGATCAGCTCATCCTCACCATACTCTCCAAAATTGGAGCTGATTATTCAGTGTTTGTCTCTACATTCCATGTGGGGAATCTCACAACCCCTGGATGGAAGATGCCTTCACTCAATGCCTTCATTGAGTCCCTAACAAGGGAACATGATAAGCTTATCCAGATGGGTATCATCAGATCCTCTCATGATCAAGACCTCCATGTCCCAAGGCCCAAAGATCTGAAGGGTAAAGGAAAGCAGCAGAAGAACCCAAAAACAAAATTTGAAGCTCCTAAGCCTAAAGTTGAAAACCAATAGCATGACGAGCCTTCCGGCTCAAAGAAGAACAAAGGAAAAGGGAATCATGGAAAGGAAAAAGTCAAGTGTTCATACTGCGGGAAGGAATTCCACCCTGAACATTCCTGCATGAAAAAGAAACTTGATAAAGCTAACTCTCTCCTTGAGAGAAATTACATAAATCTTACGGAAATATTTTAGAGGAGAGATCAACAAGATCGGGAACCACAACATGAAAAAGGTCATGCACTCATGGAAAGCACTTCGAAGTCCAAAGCACTCTTGATAGATTTTGGAGCTTTGAACCACATGATGGCTAAAAGAGACTCCTTCTCATATTTGGAGACCAGAAAATCCATTCCCATCCACATGGGAGATGACTCCACAATCACATCCGAAGGACAAGGTACTGTAGATCTTGAGCATGGTTATTTTTCCAATGTTCTGTATGTACCATCTCTTGTGTCAAACCTCCTAAGTGTTTATCAAATGACACATACGGGAGTTCCCAAGAGAGTCTCCTTTAGCTCAGATGATGTAGAGATCATAGAACTTGCATCCAGAAAACTTGTAGCAAAAGGCCTTACAAACCATCATGCAAAAGCCTATGAGTTCTCCCATTTTGTGGCAGATGCAAAGCCCACCGCATTGCTGACTCATGGAAATGGAGTTAGTAGACTATGGAATGAGAGGTTCGGCCATCTGAACTTCAAATACTTGTATAAATTACAGAATAATTCTATGGTTGAAGGCCTCTCAATCATCAAAGCTACAACTGGAATTTGCAAGGGTTGTGTTGTTGGAAAGCACCCTGAGCATAAGTTCGATCGGGGGAAGGCAAGTCGAGCATCATGCATCTTGGGACTAATACATTCTGATATCAATGATCCCATGCCTATCACATCCATGAATGGATCAAGGTACATTCTGAATTTCGTTGATGAATTTTCCAGATACACATGGGTCTTTTTTATCAAAAAGAAGTCAGAAGTCTTGGAAAAATTCACTGAATTGAAGGCCTTGATTGAGAATGAATCTGGCCAAAATATCAATATCTTGAGATATGATAATTATGGGGACTATGTCAGTAATGAGTTACTGCATATATGTTCCCAAAGTGGTATTCAGATCCAGCATTCAGTCCCCTACACTCCCCAGTAGAATGTTGTAGAAGAGAGGAAGAATCGGTCTCTCAACGAGATGACCACCTGTATGTTGGAATCAAAGAAGTTGGCTGTAAATTTGTAGGACTGAAGCCATGCATGCTGCATCATATATTCAAAATAGAGTGCCACACTGATCCGTGAAAGGGAATACCCCTTCCGAAGCATACTTTAGACACAGGCTGGATGTGTCAAATATGCGGGTGTTTGGGTCCACTGCATGGGCCCGAATTTTACTTGATAAAAGGAGGGATTTGCAACCGCAAAGCATAGAATGTTTGTTTATTGGATATCCCAATGAATCAAAAGGTTTTTAAGCTACTGGATATAAAAAAAAAATAGATCATCATTGAAAGGAGTGTCAAGTTCGATGAGCCTCTTCAGGAGGTAGAACTAGTGAAGGAGAAAACTGTTGAATTTCCTTCCTATTCTACTGAATATTTGGATGATGTAATTGGGGGTGATGACCCTGATTTGGACCCTCTGATTTCTGATATCAGTGTATAGAAAACATCATATGCTGAATTAGAACTTGAAGTACAAAATCATCTCCCAACTTGGGCCTGACAGACACTCTCCTCTGCAGGAGATATGATTGGAAATCTGGATGATCCAAGGAGAACCTGGTCTGATTTCCAAAGAGAAAGTATTGCGCTCTCTTGTCCTGATTATTTTCTATCCAAAGCTTGTTATTTGATGATAATTTCAGACCCTAAGTGCTACTACCATGCTTGAAAGGATCCGATATGGCAAGTTTCCATGGATGAAGAGATGAATTCTCTTTAGAAAAACACTACTTGGGAGCTAGTTTCTCTTCCTCCGAGGAGGAAATTGGTTCAATGCAAGTGGGTGTTTTGGACTAAGGTTGTTGCTGATGGCAGAACCTGCAAATATAAGGCAAGGTTGGTAGCAAAAATTTTCTCCTAGGTCCAAGGTGTGGACTACCATGAGACTTTTGCATTGGTTGCAAAAATGGACTCCATCCACCTAGTTTTCGCAATTTCAGCATCTAAGCACTGGAAAGTGCATCATATGGATGTTAAGTCTACCTTTATGCATGGATATGTTCATGAGGAGATATACATGAAGCAGCCTGAGGGCTACATTTCTGAACCATCTTTGGTTTGCAAGCTAAATAAGTCACTATACGGGTTAAAACAGGCGCCAAGAGAGTGGTATTCCAGGATGGATGCCTTCCTTCTCTCGCAAAACTTCCAAAGGTGTAAATCAGATCCAAATGTGTATATACAGAGATCTAATGGTCATTTGATTATTATTGTTTTATATGTTGATGACTTATTGATCATAGGTAGCACAGTTGCTTCTATTTCAGTCATCAAAACTGCTCTCCACAATGCATTTGAAATGAGCGATTTGGGGCTCGAAATTGAGCAAAATTCTGATGGGATAATGGTCACTCAGTCCAAATACATATCGGACCTCTTAGTCAAGTTTAAAATGGCTGAATGTAGAGCTACTCCATTCCCTTTCCTTTCAGGGATCCTCCTTGAACAAGGAAAAAGCACACCTCCCATGGACTGCACTATTTATCGACAGTTGATTGGTAGCTTGTTGTACTTGACTCATTCTCGGCCTGATATTTGTTATGTTGTGAATGTTGTATCAAGATACATGCAGCAGCCACATGATCTTCATTGGAAGGAAGCCAAGAGGATCCTCTAGTATATTCAGGGAACCAAGACCTACGACATTCACTATGTTGCCGACTCCAAGCTAGAGCTGGTTGGGTACACAGATTCGAATTGGGAGGGTGATTCTATTGATTGGAAGTCTACTTCTGGATATGTCTTCATGTTTGGTGGTGGCCCCATTTGCTAGTCTAGCAAAAATTAGGCCACCATAGCATTGTCTTTAGCAGAGGACGAGTATCAAGGAGCGGTGAATGCTTGTATCCAAGCTGTTTGGTTGCAAGGCATTATTTCAGAGTTTGATCTTGGTAGTACTTTGTCCACTGTCCTCTTTTGTGACAATCAAAGTGCTATTAAGATATCCACAGATCCAGTTACCAAGCAGAGGACCAAGCATGTAGAGATACACATGTACTATATCAGGGAACTAGTGCATGACAGGACCATCATTCTGCAATACTGCCTGACTGATGAGCAGATTGCAGACATCTTCATCAAGAGATTTTCAGAAAAAAAGTTCACTTACCTCCATTCACTATTGGGGGTGAGTTCATCAGGGTGATCCAACTACTTTCAATGTTTAGCTTGAGGGGGGGGTTTTCCCACTGGGTTTTCCCTCTTTTCCTCACTTAGTTTGTTTTGAGCATTGTTTGAGTTACAATATTGTACAGGGTGACCTATGGCCTTTGTTGCCGAGGCCCTAGCATTTCATGCACTTTATGTTTCTACTCCTCTGAGTACAGCTTAAGGGGGGGTGTTGGAGACATTTACCCACCATGCACACTTAATTTAGTTAATTTGGCCTTGTTAAACCACTATCCTAAAGTTTTATTGACTTAATTGACATCAAAGGAGCACTATATGACATTAGCATGAGCACACCCATGCCTACCTTCAGTCAAGGAGGCCAACTAAGCCTTCTCCTTCATTCGAGGAGACTAACTGGAGCACTCTAGGGGTGATTTGAGTGTTATAAATGCACCTAATTGATAGCAAATGGTTACAATCAGTTAAGGTGAGTGGTGAAGGCACCTCCTTTCATTATATTGATTATTTTATTAATATTTAATGAACTGGAGTCAATAGGGGCGCCTCCAACCACCTCTGATGGCCAGTTTGACTTCAGTTAACCTCATTGGGGTTCATTGGAGTTATTGATGTGCTACCACTTGTTGGTTGGCATGCAGTGACATGTGTTTGAGCTACTTTCAATTAGACTCAGTCATTTATTGCACTCCGACTTCAGTTAGGACTTAGTTGAGTCAATCGACACTTGATCAGTTGGTTAACTAGTGTGTTTATTGTGGCTTACAGTCAGTTAAGCTACACCCATTCATTCAATTCGAATGACCTCCTTGGGAATTCGAATTGTCTTGGCATTCATGCATCTTGCATGATCATTGTATTGTATTATTCATTATTCATTGATTATACAGATCTGCTACTTCCATTGCAGCACCATTTTGCCAATTTTATGCATATTTATATGTATTCTTTGTGAGATTGTGTTTTCAGTTCCTAGACCACTGTGACAAATTAATATAGTAGAGCTCACTTTACACTTGAATGCTTGTTGCTTGGATAATTTCTTGGAGCACATTGAAGCATCCTCATATAAATATGAGTCTTGCCAAACTATTTCAAGCTCCTTTTCCCATAAGGAGGACCTAAGTGTTTGCATCCAACTCAACCATGCCCACAAAATTGTCTACTAACATCCATCTCCAATGGTGTTGCATCCATTGTGTCATGTGATCACAACTATGTTCAACACTTCCCATTGCATCCACATTCATCAAAAGTGTGCCCGATAGGTGCACCCGTTACAAGTCTACTTGGTGGATGCATTTGAATGCACCCATCACAAGTGCACCTGAAGGTGCCTATCACAAGTGTGCCTGAAGTGCATCTGATAAGTTGTACCCAAGTGCACCTATGAAGTGCTTCCAACAATGTTCCTTCAAGTTTGCCTAGTTGTTTTATGCCCAAGTGCACCCTGAAGGTGCATCAAATGAGTGAACAAAGTTAACATCCATCCATGTGACATGCGTCCAAGTGCTCCTAGCCAATGTTCATCCAACGAAGTGCATCAACTTAGTCTTCCCAACCAAGTATATCCAAGTCGCATAGGGGCTATTTAGTTCTTCTTGGCACTTTGTCCATTGGGAGTGCTACATGCCTTTAGATGAGGTTTCCCATGGTGATCATATTTGCCTCATCAAGTTCCCTCAATGCTTCTCTTAGTTTGTCCAATTAATGGGAATTACCAATGTCTACAATGTGCCAGGCCTTTGGGGAGGAAAAATTTAGCCCATGGGCTGATTTTTGACATTTTTTCTAAAAGAAAATTGCAATTTTTCATTTTGTTCTAAATTGATTCACCCAAATTCCATGGGATAATTTTTTTTCTCTAAAAATTGCCAAAATTGTCCAAGACCCATATAATCTCCTTAGAAATTTTAATATTTTTAGAAAAAAAATTTCCAACAATTTATGGTTGGAAATTTAAAAATTAGTAAGATTCACCAAGCTTTTTACACTTTAAGAAAATTATATATCCTTAAAATTTTCCCTGCCAACGTCCGACATGTCTGTGGTGTATCAAGACACTTGGGAATTGACTCATCTAGCCATCAACCTTACATCACATATGTTTGTGTTAATCAGTAACAACCAAAGTGATCATGTGACAAAGATTCCTGAAACCTCTAAAAGCTTAAGCCTTATAACACGTGTCCATCATGCGTATCATGTCCTTTCTACAATTTTCCAAGTTTCGATTTATGTTTTTCCTTATTTATCTTTAAGAAATAGAGTAAAAAATGATAAATACTTTAACTCTTGAATCATTCAATATTACAATGATGTAAAATCTTTATCTTTTGATTTTTTTAAAAAGAACATTAGTGTCTTTTGTTGAAATCTCGATGTTTCCAAACCCCAACGCTTTTGAAAGGGATAGGCGGGTGCGTCTACAAGCGGGTCCCATGTCTGAGTTTGAAGAGGGGTCAATTGGAATTTATTGGCAAAGACTGAAAAATGTTATTTAAAAACGATTAGAAAAGGGTAGGGTGGTGCCTCCTAAAATAGTTTCCCAATTTTTCTATTAAAATTCAATTACAAATTGAAATTTTATTTAAAGACTATTAGAAAAGGGTAGGGCGGTGCCTCCTAAAATAGTTTCCCAATTTTTCTATTAAAAATCGATTTCAATTTACCATTTGAAATTTTATTTAAAGACTATTAGGGCGGTGCCTCCTAAAATAGTTTCCCAAATTTTCAATTAAAAATCAATTTCAATTTGAAATTTTATTGGAAAAATAGTAAAAAATACCAAAGTTCCACGTGTTTTGTCATGATGGGTTGGAAAAGGGTGCCTTTGTTGTCATTTTGCATACAATATGGAAAGAGTTCAAGTAAACTAGCTTACCCTCAAAGCAGGGAAATGAAACACCGAAGAGAACTTCAATATGTTGCAAAAATGAGCGAAAGTTGTGTGTAGATAATATAAGTTTATGTGATGAAAGCAAGTCTAGTGAATCTATAATATGCATAATAGTCAATCAAGTTTAAAGGAAAACTCTAGTGCTAGTACTAATAAGCAATAAATAGAAACCATGTAATCGATGACAAGTAAAACAATAAAGGGCTAGGTAGTTATCAAGTTTGACTCTATTAGATTGGTAATCAACGTTGGTTTTTCATTTAGTAGGGGGAGTTCAGGGATTGAGGGTTGCAATTTTAAGTGTGAAAGGGACAAAGAATGAAGGCGTGCCTCTTCAATTTTTTCGAAGTGTGACATATGAATTGTTTTTTGTCTTTGCACATCTGTTAGAGGAGAAAGATGATGCAATTTGCATTCCTTCTAATGTTGTAGTGTGTTACATTGCCATGAAGGTTAATAAACATTATAAAACTATAGATTGAACATAAACAAAATCAATATACAAAAGTGTAAAAATATATTTCTTCAAACAATAATAATAAAGTAATAAAAGAACCTATTTTTTCTTTGGATATTTGTAAATATGAAAGAAAGAATATCAAATGTTATAATACATGAAATAAGTACAAGTCTATTCATGCTGTGAAATAAGGTGAAAATGATTATTGAGGGTCATTTCTCATATATTTGTTAGTTGGGTGTAATATTAAAAGAAGAAAATATTGACAAAATTATTTGAAAATTAAAGAACAAACTTAACATGTGTATGATTTCTAATGACAACATATTGTAGTTTTTCTCGGCGTTTCATTTCCCCCCTTTCAGTGAGTTTTTGAATTTATACTGAGGTTGTTCCTCTAGCCATTTTATCGTCTATTGATGGTGTATCGATGGACAATGAGGAGTTTCCCCCTATACAACACATGATTTTAATAATTTCAAATAATTTATGTGTGTTCTTGGTTTAAACCCTTCTAGTCAAGAGTGACATCATTTTACCAACAACCGCAAAATCTGATAGACATACAAGAGATGAGGATTGCGATATATTTAATATTCTAATGGGAAGGAAAATATGTTTTCAAACCATAACTCATTTTTCTGTCTGTAATCGTTAACATGAAGCATCTCATCAAAGATATCTACTGCAAGGGAGAAGATCACCATGAACCCCAGGGTAATCCGCTGAAGAACAAATGGGTTGGATCTTCTGAAGCACTTTCGTATTCATACATGGTTATGTACCTCGTATGGGCGACAACCGTAAAATCTGATAGACATACAAGAGATGAGGATTACGATATATTTAATATTCTAACGGGAAGGAAAATATGTTTTCAAACCATAACGCATTTTTCTGTCTGAAATCGTTAACACGAAGCATCTCATCAAAGATATCTACTCCAAGGGAGAAGATCACCGTGAACCCCATGGTAATCCGTTGAAGAACAAATGGGTCGGATCTCCTGAAGCGCTTTCGTATTCATACATGGTTATGTACCTCGTATGGGCGACACTTTCCATTTGGGGATGACGATATTCGATTGGGATTGGTAATCCATCATGACCGAGCAGGGAAACACCCTTTTTTTGATCGATCACGAATTTCATTACCTTGTTGTTCAGATGGTCGACGCGGTCTCCAAACGAGTATGGATATACTACATCGCTTGTTAAGATGGGCTCTCCTGTGGGAGAATCGATGGAGTCGATGACGATGTCCGCAATCTGAGAAGGACCCAACATGAATTGTTTGACTGTCACAAGCATTACTAAGTAGGCCAAGTCGAAGCCTACATGCGTCCTGTTCATTCCATAGCTCAACGCGAACTTGCAGAAGCGAGTGCTACTGTCATTCATGATTCTGAATCGGTATTTCCTTCTATGCACCTTCAAGTAAGGCCATGCCTTGCTGTTCACTATGATTGCATCTTTGAAATACTCTCGTTGAACAGATAATCAAACACCCATTTAATTAGCCCATATTCCATATATAACAATCAATCAGTCATGCAGCCAATTTCAGAAGGCTAGAATGACATATTAATAGACAAAAAGTCATTGATTAGATCTATTGTGTGGCCCATTCTACACTCCAATATGGGCAATATTGTTGGGCATTTCATTCTACAATTTTATATAAGGAAATTGTAATATATATGCAAAATAGACTGAGAAGTTTAGTTACATAGTAGGAAACGAGGAAGTTAATCAGGAAAATGCATCCTACAACAGATAATGAAACATCCATATAAATAGTGCAAGCTCCAGAGACAATGATCAATCGGTCATGTAGGCTAATTCATCAGACCAAATGTACAGATTGGCATATTAATAGACATGACATCATTGAAATGATTTTAGATTGTCCATTCTGGAAACATTCTTGAGCATTTCAGTTCAGTATAAAGATATATATATATATATATATATATATATATATATATATAATGAATGTATACCAATTTAGTAATAGAGTTTGAAATTGGGAAAGTTAGTGAGCGAAAATATTGTCAAAATGGTTTCTTTTAATAAAAAAATATATTACAAACTTGTTTAGAGTATAATATTATCATGATATAAGTTTAAAAGTTTTAAGATTTGAATTGGAAAATGATTGTTTTTTTTAGGTATTATTTTTGACAAAATTTGATTAAAATTTATAAAAAATTAGGTTATAGTTGGATAGTTCTAGAATTTTGGGTGTATGCTAAGTTTTTGAGGGTGATAATTTATTTTTACTATCAAAATTGCAACTAAAAGACACTTACATTTAAATTTTGCAAAACAAAAAAAGTTAGATTTCAAGAAAAAAAAATGGAGGTCTTACCATTTTTAGACATCTCCAAAAACAAAACTGAATTAAAAACACATAATTTCTAAAAAATTAATAATAAATATAAAAATAAGTCTATAGATGAGAATTAGAAAAAAAAACTTCAAAAACTATTGATAAATTTAAATTCAGTATAAAAAGAATTTATAAAAACTATCACATGAATCTATAAAAATATATTGTTTTCTCAATATAAATAAAACCTTAATATCTATACAAAACATTAATTTTGAGAAAAACAACAATATAATTAAAAAATATTAGGTATATTTTAAAAAGTGAACACCGTTTATTGTATTACTATAACCCATCCGTTGACCTCGGCCCTTGAAACTCTAAATCTACGTAGATCCTAAAACTCTAAACTATTTGGCTACATGATTTTGATTGATAAATGTTGATAAATGGCCTACTTGGCTCGGGCTAGAAAAAGCACTAAGTTTGATTGGTAGAGATTTATAAAAACTCAATCTCCTTTGCTACAATTTGGAAATTACTGGGTTAGGTTCGAGTTGCTTTTTAATCTAGCGAGAAAAAAAATCCATAATATGAACATAGAAAACTCACTCTTGTAATCGTATGTTTAAAACAATCTAGTACCTCTACAATGTCCTCCCAAGAATGCAACGTGCTCATGAGGGAGGGCTAAAATAAGGGGGTTTATCTCCTCACGGAAGGTCTCTCTACCGGGCTCTTTACATAAGGTGTTCCTCAGAAGGTGTCTCCCTTGTTATTCATATTGATTATTGAGAGCCTCAGCCGTATTATTTTGGATGCACAACAAAAAGGTCTTATTAAGGGCTTCTAGTACTCTCCTGATTTGTCGATAACACACTTGTTATTTGTTGATGATGTTATCTTAACTGGTGTTGGTACTGTTGATGAATGGAGTGCTTATAAAAATGCACTGGATTTATTCTACTCAGCTTCGGGGATGACTGTTAGCATGGAAAAATCATCCTTTCTCTATCAGAATGTGGATGCTGATATTAGGGATAAAATTGCTGAGCTACTTCCTTTCAGGATGACCCCTCTTATTGATGGTTTTAAGTATTTGGATTATCGTTTGAAACCACTGAGGTATCATACCTCGGATTGGAGATGGATGATTGAATTATTTGAAAAAAAGATCCAAAACTGGACCTACAGGTTTCTCTCTCTTGGTGGAAGGGTGGTACTTATTAAAGTTGTTCTCACTGGGTTGGCAGTCTACTGGTTTGCTCTGGCTAGATGTCCTAAATCTATTCTGAATGTACTACGTAAAACCATTTTCTCTTTTCTTTGGGGGTCTTCTGCTGGCTATCAGAAGCCACATTTGGTTAGTTGGGAAAATCTGTCCTTACCTATTCAATATGGTGGCTGGGATATAAAGAACCTTGAATGGTTTGGTATATCTTTGAGATTGAAAAGTATGGCGGCAGCTACTTACTGGTTATGGTATTTGGAGCAGAATAATTGCTCATAAATACTTAAAGAACAGACCCTTAGAAGACTGGATTAGAGCCCGAAAATTCATTGTAACTGGCACTTCTTACTTTTGGAATGGGTTCATAAGGATTTTTGAGTGGATTACCTATCAGTTAGGATGGAAGGTGGGGAATGGTTTAAAGATTAAGGTGGGGGTGGATCCTATTGTTGGGCACAACTCATAGTACCTATTATCTGAGGAGCTCAGAGATTACCTTAATGATCTGGGGATATCATACCTTGCTTAGGCACAAAATCTGGAAGTGTGTGGTTCTGAGGGTTCTAATTGGTATTCTGCATCTTATCTGTATTTGGGTGGAGACTGGGATTGTAACGTCCCCAACCCTTCAACCGGCGAAGAGGACACTACCATGTTATTTACGATCCGGGCAACTAGCCCCATGAACATGTGCATTCATAAGAATTGATATGCTTGAACATAAAACATGCTAAGATGCATAATAATTCATATACATAGCGGAAACAAACATACATTCATTCATTCAACATGTTCATCATAATTTATTAACAATAAATATAATTGCATAAGTAAAATAGACAAGATTACTTATCTTATAAAGAACTTGTCCCGCAACTAGCTATGTCGCTGCAACGTTCCACCCAACCATAGGCCAGTGTGCTCCTTAATCTCTCAACAACGCTGCCACCCCCGAGTTGGGCATAATTCCCCAAGGAATAGAGAACAAGCAGGCTTACACATAGCCAAGGATACACAAAACACAGCCAAGCCAACACAGTTGGGTTTATCAGGCCATCCAAGAGCTAGAAAAGGCTAAATGCTAAGCTGGTGAGCTCATTACAGAGTTAGGGACACCTACACCAGAGCTATCCTGACTTCTAAGACACCCACACACACCCAACACAAGGAATCAGTCCCTTCTCTGCTACACAGTCCCTTAGGCCTTGACTTCCCTTTCAGTGCTATTCAGGGGTTGTGGAGAAGAAAGCCAACCCTATAGCTCTGTCTGTGTGGTTCCCAAATGCACCAGGTTTATCAAGAAAACCAAGCTATCATCCCTACTCCAACATAGTCCGAAGACCAACCACTGCATACACGCAGTCAAACAAGCGATTCACAACTTGGATAGGGAAAGCAATTCCTGAGCCGTTCTTGGCCCCATCATGGCCAAAACAACTCCAAAACAACCTACAGCAGCCCCAAAACATAAAGGTAGACACAACCAACCAACGTGGAAAAACAAGAGCCCGTTCTCAACAATGAAGTCACTAGGAAAAATTACATAGTCCGAAGATGGAAGAGGAAAGCCAGGTTCTCAACTAGGCAGGGGAAAAACATATACACAGGCCACAAATCGGTAAGGAAAACATACACATAGCAGAAAAACATGAATGGCCTTCACAGGGAAATCGTGGGTGACAGAACACGGCTCCCAGCTTGCTGTGTGAGTAAAAACTAGGAAAAATCCTGTGCATGAGAATGACCAAGACAATGGAGTATGGCGGTTGTCTCCCTGCGTGAGGAAAACAATAGCGATTCCCAATCGGCACGTGAGGATGAGCAAGAATGAAGTGAATCCTCGTCATGGTTTTCCTACCTACATGAAGATGGGAAGTCTGCTGGTGGAGTGGGTGTGTGGGCAAGGACTGACAGTCCTGCCACCCACCACTTCCCAGCAATAACTACCCTCAACTAACTACAACAGTTTTAAATGGGTGGTTGACACATGGCCCTTTTTCCCATTGGTTCAAGGTTTAACAATTCCCCCCCCTTATCGTTAGGAAAATCATGCCCTTTTCAATATGGTTGCAGTGACATAGCTGGTTGGGGTTCATTTTAATTAAAGTGCATATTTACATGATGCCGAAACTAATATGTGCCGTATATCACGATATACCATCGGCAACGATTTCAATCGCCGAACATAACACAACCAAATTGATGGTGGGGCTTTTTCCTTTAGCTCCACACCATGATTAATTACAATATATACATCATATACATTTAGTGCAAACGGGGTCAAAAACGGGGTGTTACAGGGATGTACAATGGTGTTTATATGTCAAGGGCCTGACTCATGGGGGTATAAGGATTGGGACAGCTGAGGATAAAATTCTTTGGATGTATGATAATCAGATGGGTATGGTGATTGCTAAAAAATCTGATGATCTTATTGTCTCTAATCATAGGACTATCATGGATAATGATATCATTTTGAAGATTTGGCACTTTAATATTCCCCACAAGCTGAAGTGATTTATCTGGTTCACTTGTAATAAGAAAATCAACACTTGGGATACTTTGTACAAGAAAGGTTGGCACCGTCCCAATAGGTGCTGTTTATGCAATAGGGAAGCTGAATCTGTGGATCATCTTTTTGTAGGCTTCCTATTTGTGAAAGAGATAGTTTGGGGACTCAATAGTCTGTATGATGTGAACTTACTTTGGACTGCTCCTACCCTTATGGAAAATCTCACCCACTGGGTCTCTAAGGGAGGATCCTTACAGTACTTGCCTATTTTTCTTATCTGGAATGTCTGGAAGGCTAGGAACTGCAAGTTATTTGAAGATCTGTCACCTATTATAGCTAGCCTATTACATATCATTTATGATGAGGTAAATATTTATAAACCACCTCAGAAACCTAGGAATAAAATCCAGAACATAGGGAAGCCTCCTGCCTCAAAATATCCTATGGTTTTCTTTGATGGTGCTGCGGCAAAACACATTGGTGGAGCAGGTATATGTATTTGGTTAAATGATCATCATCGGTTTTCTTTTAAACTTGGATGTGGGTGCAGCACTAATACAAGAGCAGAACTTTTAGCACTCTGGGCATCATTACGGGTTGCCAAGGATATTGGGTTGCCTTACCTACATATCTTTGGTGACTCCTCTGTGATTATAAATTGGGCAAAAGGGGAATCCACCCTTGATATGGTGAACCTTGAGGCTTGGTGTTACAACACCAGACTTCTCATGTCCTATTTCACTTGGGTGGATTTCAGTCATGTCTATAGGGAACATAACAAGAGGGCAAATATCTTATCCAAGGAGAGGTTGTATTTGGCTCTTGGTCATCTCTTACTTACAGAATCTTATGATGATGAGATTATTGGAGAAGACTCTTTTCAGCTTTTTTAGAATATGCTCATTCTATTTCAGTTTATTATCTCATGGATTCTTGAGCTATCTTTGGTATTGCTGAGCAACTATTACAGGGTATATGAGAGTCACACACCTGCTTGGATAAGATATCTGGGCTCTTGTTATATTCTCTACGGACATATTTGACTGATATTATGCATTGCTCACTTATGAGAGGACTCGTATGTATTGATACCCAGGTGCTTGGTGTATTTCCGATTACATAGCTTGGGTATTGTTCTTTCTGTTTTGTATTGTTATGTATTGTTTATTTCTGATCTATTTTGACTCATTTGGGGTTTGAATAGCGGACTAAAGATGTAAATGTTACCTTTGATTCAATAGAATATCAAGGAACTGTTTTTTTCGACTGAAAATAAAATAAGGTGTTCCTCACTACAAGAAAGATAAGGGTTTACACGAGCTACTATTTTATTTATTTATCGGTTAATAGTCACTTTCTACTGGGCTAGAGTTGAGGGAAGAAAACAAGTCGGGTTGACACTTGAGTTATATGATAGGTACCCACATCCAATGGGAATTAATATTCATGCTGCTGATAGTAAACCGTGCCTCCTACTGTGGATAGGTAATAAAGGAGGCATAAGGAAGGATGGTTTTAGTTAGCTGCACTCACGAACCATGCACTTAGATTGGTGATAGGTTTCGCGTCCTTCATATATTGGACTTAGATTGGTGATAGGTATCACATCCTTCTAATAGAATCAATCTTATGCTAGTAAGTCCAAAATCTGGTGGTATCGCAGGACAAAAGCTGCTAGTATCGCAAACTTATAACTTATAGAATCATATGTTATAGTCTAGAATCGTATGTGACATTTGTAACATTCTACGTTGTGGCGACTTCAGTCCCATCCCGGTCACAATCCCAGTAACAACCCCGACCAGTAGATTGAAAATCAACTGCAATCTCAGTAAGTAGATTGAGAATCCATGTTATCTATTAAAAAAAAACTCCCCCGGGTAATGGTACATTTGGCAGTCCTCGGGCTAGTCGTCTGTGATTTTGAAATCCACAACATTTGGCAGTCTGGGCGCGAGGCGTCTGTGACTCAATATCAGTTCGATTTCGAAGTTTAGAATGTGTTAGTTTTACGTTAACCATCTCAAAAACTCATGAAAATTGTACCCATGGAGTCTATTTTCCTAATTGGTAAGCTATTCCATCATTTTGCAGAGCTTAGCACACCAGGAATACGCTTTTCACTCTGAATTTGTAGTTGCGTTATTAATGATTTTGCAGTGCTTCATTCTCCAAGAACATAGTAACAAATTACATCTATGTTATTTTCAACAAATTTATAGGTATGAAGTAGATCTGTTAAAGAAATTCGCCATTAGTTTTCCTCCGGAGAAATCCCTTACCTCCGGAGCAATCCTGTCCAAGGGAAATGCCTCCGGAGCAATCCTGTCCAAGGGAAATTTCAGCAGATAGATATGAGTTTGGACGGAGAGCCTCACCAGGTGCAGCCATAAGTAACGGACCCACTAAGCACAACTACGCCACCACCACCATCAGTCCTGTCCTGCTAGCCATTGTTGTAGTTTTAGGCAGCACTTTACCAGTGGTAAGTTACTACAAGATTTTTGCCAAGTTATTGCAAAGCTTCTTGATGGAGACCTGTTTTGTTTTCAGGAGGAGACGTAGGAGTTTGGACTCTAAAGAGAATATACAAGTCGATTCTTATTCACTGGAAGGATTCCAAGACCCATAAGGATGGTAGATAATTACTCAATCACATGGCCTGGATGAAGTAGTGATCAGATCCATTCCTCTGTGCAGATTTATAGAAGCTCATAGACAGACAAAATGGAGTGTGCAGTTTGTCTGGTTGAGTTTCAGGAGAATGAGGCTCTCAGGCTTCTTCCCAAATGCAATTGAATAAAATATGACATGACGGGGAAGACCGCTGTGAAATATTGTCAGCTTAATGGGTGAACCAGACTATTTTTCCTAGGAAATCCTGTTGTTGGATTCCTGCTAGCTATCTGGAAGAGTTTATGCCAATGGAAGTGATGATCTTAGCCATCTGACAGCTGAGAAGGATAGTACAATTACATTGAGAAGGAAAATACAGTTATCTTTCCTTTCACTTTCAGTGGCTCTCTTGATCCGCATGTATTTGGATCCACAACAACCAAATTCGAAGAAGGACAATACAGTTTCGTTGAGAAGGACAATACAGTTATCTTTCCTTTCACTTTCAGTGGCTCTCTTGAGTCTTGATCCGCAAGTCTTTGGATCCACAACAACCAAATTCGGAGAATGCCGAATGAAGCGGCCGTCCAAATTCGGAGAATGCCAAATGAAGCGGCCGTCTGTATGCTGCCGACATGGGAAGAGCGGGTCTACCGGATTCGTTTAACTAAACATTAATGCCATTTAATTTCTCACGTATAGGGGGCAACTACTCATTGGGCATTGACAGACCATGAAATGGCTAGAGGAGCAACCCCTTAAATACACCTTCGGTGTAATAATTTGGAATTATTGAGAGAGATTGTTGTCAAGGGAGGTCCCATTTTTTGATTTTTTAAAAGAAAGTCCATTGGAATTTTAATGAAAAAATTTGAAAATGGTTATTATTTAATATTTAAAGAAGGCCTCCCAAAATAAGGTATAACATTTTATTAACTATTAAAATCAATTTGAAATTTATTGAAAAAATACCTCAGTTTTATATATTTTGACTAAGAAGATGTGGAGAACTAGGGTGGTGCCTTTCCATGCCATATACTAGTAATTGGAAATTATTGAGAAAGATTGAAAGAGGACCAGTACTTTACGAGTCAATTTGGAATTTGTTGAGAAAGATTGAGAGAAGACCGATACTTGTACAAGTCAATTTGGATTTTATTGAGAAAGATTGAATGAGGACCAATACTTAACAAGTCAATTTGAAATTTATTTAGAGAGCCACAAAAAATGATAAAATAAGGTCTCGTTTAAAGAAGATCCCATAATTTTTATTAAGTCGTGTCAATGACAGATTTATGAGAGAAGATATTGAAAATTTTATAGCCTAAATGTTGTATGAAGTCGAGATTTATAATTGAAGGAAGTTGATATATTTTTATTGTGATTCAGAAAGAACAATTTTGCATCGATGTAATTGTAAATATCAACTATTAATATTGCAACTTAGGTTGCGGTAACGGTATAATAATGAATTAATTTTTTTTCATTAAAAATAATAATTTTAACAATCCATAATTGTAATTTTAGGAAAGATGTTGTGGATGATTTTGGTGATGACAAATAAAAAAATGTCAAATTCGTAGAATATTTGGGCTTCTTGATTGAAAATGGTTTATATAGTTCTACATTTAGGAAAGGAAGATTAGTAAAAGGGTGGGGTAGGGCTCTCTCAATGGAAAACCATTTATTCAAGATTAAGTTAAATATTTCAAATTTATTTATTAATAACATCTTTTTGGAGAGCAATGAACACCGAAAGAGATTAGGGGTGGATACATTGATCAAGATAGGAGGAATCCTCCTTTAGAGCCTTACAGGTTAGCTCAAGTGGTCATGAGCCAGGTTTGAAATCTCTCTCTTTCTCCCAAGGTTGGGGAGGTCATAGGTTCAAATATCTCGATCCCCTCAAAGTAGACCCCGTAATTAGAGCCAATAATTTACCCATTAAGCATTCATGAATCATGGGGAAGTACTTAGAGTATTTCCTACGAATTAGAAAAAAATAGCCCCCAAGCTTAGCTTAAGTGGTCATAAGGAAGACATGGGATCTCTCCCCCCAAAGTTGGGGAGGTCAAGGGTTCAACTCTCTTGATCCCCTTAGGGTTAGGAAATGCAATCAGGGTCGATTTTTTACCCAATTTACCATTGGTAAATCATGGGGAAGTACTTAGAGAATTTTTCGTGAAGTTCTTCCTTGAAAAATAGAAGATAGGGGGAATCCCAATATCTACATTTATCTTGTTGGATTTTGTCCCTTTTTCGTTCTTGCTAGATTCTTCTATTTATTAATTCAATCAATCCAATATGCAAAAAGTTAAAACATAAGTAGTGAGAAATTCTATGCTTGGGTTGGATTGAGGTGTGGAAAGTAACAACCATTTGCACACTGTTCATGTGTTTATATTGCCAACCTACAAACACCTTTCTTTGCTAGCTATAGCTACTCTATCCTTGGTTTCCATACATACATTAACACGCTCCATTCCTTCCTATTACTTGATTTTATCACATGTAAAACCCTTAGCTACTATGCTTCGAGGACAAAGCTTTTTGAAGGGGGGTACTATGTTATGGATCTATGAGGGGTATGTATATGTTGAATGGATATGTAATGGGGTTAAATGTATCTACAATGAGGTAAATTTATATGTAATAGGGGTTGGTCTAATAAGGGACCCACATGTGTAATAGGTGAGAATATGTATATATGAAGGTTAATAAAGTCATTATTGGAGACATGAACATATGATTTTGATATATGTATGTACATAGGCTATTAGGAGGAGGTTATCCTAATGTAAAAGGAGTTCTTATGTAACTCATATCTATTATTACTACGGGAGTTGTACTCGATGCTCACATTTGGTTTACATTGGTGTATGTTGGTTTCTAATGTTATTTTATGTATTAGGTTCATAAGATTTGGTAACATAGTATTCAAATGTTAAGAACCAAATATCCAAATGACCCAATTCAATGGTACCATGCCAAAATAGAGTAAGGTAATGAATATAAGAAACTCCTCTTTGAGGAGGAAACCTTTTATTACAAGATATCAATGATCAAGATTAGATGATAAATAATATGAGTTTTGGTAATGTATATATATGAGATAAATATGGATATAAGACAATAATAACTCCACATGACTAATTAATACATTGATAAATAATTAAGGGCGTGACTTAGGGGCTTTACATGCTTCTCTTTTTCAAACAAATGCTTCCCTCAATGCTAGTTAGTTGTAGTTAATTCTGTATGAAGAGCTTATCTTCCTATAAGGTTGCATGTTTTGTTGGCTTGTTCTTTGAGCTTGTAAGATATTGAGTAATTGTGATAGTGCTTGCTTTCTTAATCATTGTTTAAATGATTGATTCAAGTGTTCATATGATTTTTCCCTCTTTATTGAGCATTTAAAATGAAACATGGAATGTTTGTTGTACACATATGTAATCATTAGCTTCAATACTCAACAAAACATTGGACCATAGTACTTCAATTATAATACCCCCATTTTTCACCCAAGAATGTAAACATGTATGTAATGATCACGTGTCTATAAGTTGGACATATATGGTCTAGGAAAATAATGACCAATATATTCTAATTATGTACATTTTATTAGTACAAAAACCCTTATGATTGCAAATGAGGAAGGAATAAAAGGAGATGGGGGGCTATGTTTCCACAAGTGGGAGAAATGAAAGGGGGATTATAGGAGGCCTAAGGGATTGGTGAGGTGGGGGGATTAGCTATTGTTTTAAACTAAGCCATTAAACCCCACTGATTATGAAATACTTGATTCATACCATTTATTATATATTATCTTATGCTTGGGTTAGATTAAAATGTGGGATTCTCATGAAGACCGTGTGGGGTCATTGACATGTAAACATAATGTTTGGAATTTAAGTATGGAGGATTATTCTTGGTTGTATGAATTGTGGTGGAGGAAAGAAATAAAATAGGTAAATTATTCTATGTACTAAGCATTGTACCTTCATGTGGGTTAATCTATTTCCAATAGAAATTATGATAATGATTAGTATGTTTTTGAGGAAAGAAAAATTGTCCCACAACTGAGAATTCCTAGTGTCCCAATAGAGAGATTCCTTGGACAACTTGTGTTGGAGAGTTGGAAGGGTATTAGGATTGATTGAGGGACTATTTACAAAAAAAGGGATCCCATTCTTAATGTTTTGCAAGCAGAGTGGAAGAACGTTGATTGATTGGGATAGTTGTATAGGGGGTTTCTTGCACATGGGAGTTTTCTGTGTTGTGGGATGAAAAAGAGGTCTTAAAGGCAGAATTTAGGATCATGACCTTTAAGGATTCACAACAATGCAAGGGTGGCCTTTGGCATAGAAATATTAAGTGTGATAGAGAGCCCGAGGTTTGTTTTCAGGTATTTGAAGGATTATTTCTCAGAAAGATAATAATTCTAAATATGCAATGAATTTATCTTTATGTTTTGCATTGATTATTTTATAGTTGTTTAGTTCTAAATGTATAGATTTAATTTGCATAATTGTGGCTGGAATTAATTCTAGAACTACATTTATGTGATAAAACTTAAATTTAAAAGTTATCATTTTTGTGGCTTGCTTATGCTAATGAATTATACAACTGGTGAATAAATTGGTTTTGGTATTAGAGCGAGAATTTTATGGTGAAATTGAGGTACACTATAATATATACAATGTGGATAGGTTATTCGGTATGACATTGAGTGGTATCAAATTATATGTTACAACACTAGTGTTGTATGGGCTATACATTATATTGTGGATGAAGAAAGGAAATTCATATTTAAAGTGTTTGATAGAATTCCTCCATGAGAATAATTGGGGGAAGTGTAGTTCACGTGGTATATGTTTGGAAAAATGATCAAATGGTTTTTTTAACAAAATTTATGTGAAAATATGGAAGTGTTGTTAATTATCAATTTTGAATAAGATATCCAACGTTTGGGGGAATGGGGAAAATTGTGAGAATTGGGTAAACAATTCCAGTTCTAAGAAAAATTGGGAATCGTTTTTGGAATTAGTAAAAATAACCCATTTCTAGTGATGAGAGAAGCTTCAATTCACCAACAATAGTGTTGAATTTCAAGCTTGAGAGTAAAAAATA
>LPNX010105922.1:313470-332107 GCA_001517045.1 Pseudotsuga menziesii | reverse complement strand
GAAGGAAAAGTTTCCAATCACCTTAAAAAGAAATGTTTCAATACCATTTCTAATTAAAGGGACACTTGAAGGAAGGGATATCACCTTTTATATTGCACCTTCTGAAAATAATTGAATTCACTAACTATTTCATGATTCCTGAGTCAAATATAGGTGAAGGGATACACTTTAGGGATAGGAAACAATTTGAAACAAGTGGCTTACAATTGGATGTTGGAGAGTTTATGGTCACATCGAAATTCATTGTTAGTTTCTTATGGAGCTTTAATGGTGACATAATTTTGGGTTTACATTGGATAAGAACATTGGGGACTTTCATATTAAATGTTGAAAAGAAAATTCTAACATTTTTCTATAAAAAGAAGAAAATCACATTGCATTATGTTACAATGAAGAGAAATTTAAAAGCTCCAACATCCGAAGACTTCAAGGATATATCAAATATGATTTCATAGGACAATCATAAGTGAGAACAAAAGAAGAAAAAATAAGTTGAAAAGGTTTCCACCAGTAAAGATGAAGAAATTACTCATTTGAAAAATCATAGTCAAGACATGATCACATAGATCAAGAAATTAAAAAAATTAAAAAAATCGCAAGAAGAATTACAAAAGAAATTCCATAAAAAAGGTAGATCTCTAAAAATAATTTGATGAGAAAGTATTAGAAAAAGATAAGGAAAATTATCATTTAAAAAATCTGAATCAAGGGTTGATTGAAAAAATAAAAATAAATAAAAGATGAGAAGTTAGCAAAATCCTTAGAGTTGTTATTAACCAGTAAATCACACGAAGCACAAACAATTGAAGTTTCTACAAGGGTTCAACAAACGAATCGAATTCCTTATCGTCAACCAAATTATGAAAGTTGTTATGACCAACATCAAAGTCAAGAGGAAAATAAAAAGTGTTCATCTTACATACAAACCAACTACAACATTGAAAAAGAATGAAAAAATATCGACAACTTTTATGGAATCCTAAAATGAGAAGTTATATATGATTATTTGATCATCAAACAGTTCCAATGAAAGTAGATTTGGGCTAGATCACACCCCAAAAAATGCAATACATTAGTTCATGACTCTGAAGATTATATTGTTTGGTTTCATCGAATATTGCAGTTCTAAGATCAAAACATCGCGATAAGTCATTATGAGCAAGAAAACAAAGTCTTACAATAAACTATGATTTGAGGACAAAGCACATTTAAGGGGAAGGTGATGTAACAAATACAAATTAAATAATTATCATTAATAAATAATAATGAAACAAATATTAATTAATTAGGTTAAATAAGGGGCATATCTCTTAGTGAATAGTCACTAAGTAATGGCTATATATACGAGCTACTTTATCATTGTAAAATCATCATTCATATTTTACTCTTATATAACTATTCAACATGGAACTATTTTCTATTGGTGCATTCAATTGTGATAGCTTTCGAGTGTAAACCAGATAAGATATACAAAAAGGCCTTGTAAAATAAGGGAATATTGAAATAGTATTCAAACCATCCATTCTTGATAATATGGGATCTTTCCATGTGTTTTGTGATGACGAGTAGATACATAGGTTTATGAACAACAAGGAAAAAAAATTTCAACCTCACTAGGTAGATCTCCTTAATGGTTTTGAAAGGCATTTGGGGAAGTAAAGAGATTTTGGAGAACATGTTTATGATCAAGGTGGTTCATACTTGAGACAATTCAAAGAATGGATAGAAAATGCTTGTGAGAAAAGAAGTTCTTCATGGAAAGAGTTTGACGGATTCCATGTCCATGATATCCTCTATCGATACAAGTAAATTTTAATGAGGTTAATGACTTGTAATCAGTTCATCATTGATGTGGTTTTGTTTTGGATTATTTCCACAGAAAAAGGGAGAATCCCTAGAATTAATATTATGCTAAGGCGACTTCACTAGTGGTATGAATTCATTTGACTTATCTCTTCCATCATGCCTATAATAGGTAGGCAGGTTACAAATTCTATTGCATAATCATTTGTTTTGTCATTTATTTTTACCCATGCATTGAGCCTACTAGTTGATTAATCTCAATTTGATTTAAACAAGGAAGGAAGAAAGTGTTTTCCTTTGATGCATTTGATGAAATTGTTGTTTGAAGTGTGTAAAGACCTCGAGTCCCATAAGATTCATAGGTTCTAACACACTCTTGAGAGAAGTGCATGTCTCAGAGTTGGAGCCAATTATTACCATATAGATACTTTGTAGCATGCGATACCATATTTCCACAGAGGAGGGGACCTTTTTTCTATGTAAAGGCCAAGTTTGGGTTTGATTTCTGTAGAGTGTTGGCGTGGTGGGGCTCAAGACCCATGATCTGGTCATGGTAGTTCCTATTGGTTCTGATTCTAGAAACTGTTGGATTAGTGGTGTTGCTTTGCTCTCCTTGATGGGAAGAAGTCCATCGTCATGTTGGTCCATTTGTGCAATGGGTTAGTGTTTGGTGCTTCTTGAAATAGCTCCATTTGGACACATGTCTTAGGGGATCCTAGCCATATTAATGCTTATGCTTTATAGAAGGTGATTTCACATGTAAGGGTTGTCATATACATATTAACAAACCTCATTATGCCCACTCGAGCCTACTTTTATTATGTATTGACCATCGTCTTGGCTCAACCAAACCAAATCGATGATGATTTCATCCTTTAAAGAAGCCATACCACCTAAAGGAGGACGGCGTTGAGGAAAAAATAACAATGTTTGGGTTATATGGGGCATGAAATACTCCTCCCATGATTGAAATTTCATCCAATTTGTAGGAATTCATCATATTTTATCATTATTTTATGTTGTATTAGGTTTATCCCCTGACTAGTGGGAGAAAAACCCTAAAAAAATCATTGAAAACTCATTTTAAGCTATTTTAGACATTTTAGGTTGGTCCTCTTGTAAAGGAGGTTAAGTTAGCCAAAGTCACATATAAATAAGGCAAGTCCTCATTTTAACTGAAGATCATGTGATCAAATAAAAAGTTATTTCCAATGTTCTTCTTGCATACTTGGGATAGTGGTGCACACTTCCTTCTTCGCACTCTTGAAGCTTCAACGTGGCATGTTTTTCGGTGATTGAAGGTTGATAATTAATCTTGAAAGTCTCGTTTAAGGAGAGGGATTTTATGATGTTACTCTTTTCTCCCCTTTTCTTTATTTATGGTAAGATATCTAGTTCTCTTTATCTTGCACCACTAGAGACATCCAAGGTAGGATAAAATTAGGAATTTTTATGCATAAAATCTTTGTCTTGTAAGTGAGACATCCCTCTTTGTATTGTATCACTTTTTAGGCCTTTGGAACCTCTTTTTCCCTAATTTGGTCAAGGCCAACATGACCTAGGGTTTCTTGGCTTTGGCCTAGTTCATCAAAATAAGATTACCAATTATTAGGAGAAATCCTAAGCATGATTCCTTAGTGACCTTCAAGGGAAGAGACTTAGGTATTTATTTACCTCATCTTCTCTTGGAATTTCTTTTTTTAATCAAAATTATGTACTATCTATTATTAAAAATACCAAAAAATCATAAATTGTGAAAAACCTAAAAATTGTATTTTCTACAAAATTCCAAAAATATTTACTTTTTGATATAGATTAATTTAATTGTGATTTTGTGAATGAATTAATTTCAACAATAAACTTTAGATATGTATTAAGTATATAAAATCCAAATAAGTTGAAAAATATTGCAAAAAGGTGAATTTTATGTGTTAACAATGCACTAAAGGATGTGCTGTCATCCCAGGGTAGGTGAAAACAACCCTAAGGGGTTGTTTCAGATATGGTTGTTGAGTTATTTGAATTCCATATTGAAGGAAAAGTCAAACCCTAGGGGTTTGAGGAATTTTGCAGGGTCAAAGTCTATGTAACCTAGGAGGACCTCGGTGAGATTTGAGGCCAAGAAATTTTCTGATTTTATTTGATGGTGGTAACTTGCAGACCTATAGCTTAAATCAGTGCTAAATCATATCTTACATCCACCAAAATAGGTGCACCCTTGGATGGATAGGTGTGACCCTCCTTTCTAGTGTTTGGGAGGTCAATTTTACGCAATTCTGATGGTTGGTTTGGAAGATACCTCCGGTTTTTTGATGTTGTTTTTTACTGCAGAAAATTGCAGCAGTAAGTTACATATTCATTATTTATCCTAATATTCCAAGCTAAATGATTTATTGTAGACATGCATCATTAGATTCATTAGGAACTTGTATACTAACATTGGAAAGGTGATGTAGGTATAGAAGTCTCTTACATGCCTATATTTACTTCTTTTTAGGGATCCTCCTATGGCCCAAGGAGTGGGGTTTAAAGAGGAATGGAGTTACATTAGGGTGAAAGTGAGTGTCCTTCCTTGAATAGTTGTTGATCATAGCACTGCATCCATATATCACATATGGGTCCACATATCACAACTAGGTCCAAACATTTCATTTGGCTCCACACATATAAATTGGGTCCACTTATCTTTGATCATGGAAGAGTGATAGTTTTTTAGGTAAACAACCTCATACAAGTTATTTGGACTGATAATATGATGTGGAGGATCCACATGGATTTAGGAATTAAATATGTAGACTAGTAGTGCTAGGTGGAATACATATCCATAGGTGGTGACCACATCAACGAACAAAGGTTACAGTGGAATTGTAGGGAAAATAGTTTTGGATACATGGTATGGCAGTTTTCAGAGGTCGTTGAAATGGTTTTGGAAGTATGAAGTGGAGATTTGAAATTGTTGCAGAGATAATGCATGTCCAAGTGGTATGGAAAGGTGGAGGTGAATTTTGAAATTAAAATATTGCTTGTTCATGCAACAGAATCAACAAATGAGTAAAGTGGTTTTGTATTTAGTGGTGTTTGGTTTTTAGATCCCCAAAGCATTGTTTTGGAAACCACAATTCAATCTCCAAAATTGACAAAATGTAAAGGAAGTTTTAGATTTTTAGAGGGTGAGAGTCTCATTAAAGACCTACATCTTGGGACTCTACAATTGATAGATGATTCCACATATCAAGCGAGATTTCCATCAATGCACATGTGTGCCAAGGACAAAATATGGACCCCCAATCACATTAGTTAATGAAATCATGTTAGATAGAGGGTCAGTAGGTGAGATGGGACTTAAGGGTCATATGAAACTAAATAAAGGTAATATATATAAATTATACAAATGCAAATGGCTCATACAGACATGGCATGGTATGTAAGGAGGCAAGATAAGAATGACATGTAGGATCAAGTTCCATGTCAACCATGGCACATAAGTATCCATGTTCTATTCCACACTAGAAAAAGAAAAAAAGAAAAAGAAAAGGAAAGAAAAGAAAAGAAATTTAGATCCAAAATATTAATTTGGCCAAACAATAGTAGAAAATGTCATAATTATGTAAAATTTTATAGGCGAGGTTATAGTGACATGGATTACAAAAGTTCCAGTGAAGGTGGTTTGTTGATTCAAATTCAAGTATGGAATAAAATTGAAATTAGTGGGTCTTACTATTGGAAGGGTTCTCGTTATTAGGATCTTAGTGGGGCATGCAAATTGGATAAACTGGAATAATAGAAAGTACAAAGAAACTTAGTGGATGATTTATCCAAGTTCCAAATGGTTTGGAGTGGAGGTGTAGAATTAAGTCAAAATCCACTATTCCAAGAGACTTTTTGATGATTTTGAAAAATTTAGAGGGAGGAAAAGTGACTTAAGAAATTAAAACTTAAAACTTTTTCTTAGTCGACATTTGATCCCCTCAATAGTTTAAACAAATTTTTCCAGCTGAATTTTTTCTATTTTTTCTCCATGTGGAAGATAACATTGTTTGAAAAAATGTTATCGGGAAGAAATTAAAAAAGCGCAAAGTTGCCAATTCCAGATTAATACAAAATGACTAGGGAATTAGATCATTGATCTAAAAGTTGTTTAGTACTCACAATTATATATATTTTGTTTGAACCTAATACAAATTTTTTTCTATATATTTCTATATTTTCTTTTACATGTGGTAGAAGTTGGTCTTCAACATTGAATGTATTGGTAGAAAAGTGCAGAAATTGGGTAAAAATGACAACGTTGGAGGGCTATAAATTTCATCTCTAGGATTATAATTGAGCATTCTTATATTCATTGCGAAGATAATAAATAGGGGAATAGAAAAATATATAGATTCTAAATATGTACTTTATATATTTCTAGCAATTGGATATAAAAGGGCGTGTAGCCTTGATTTGACAAAAAATAAAAAAAAATGGGTAGTTTTTAGAATGCACATATAAAAGAATGTTCTCTACAAAATTTTGAAATGCAGCCTACCTAACCAATTTAAACCTTTAAAATACAATGTTGCATCATATATAGCTAATAGGACACATAAAATATGGAGAGGGATAAAATATTTATAGTCATGGAGAAGAGGTCAGAGGAATAAATACAATGTGGAAATGAAGAGTTGAAGTCTGATGGGAACATAGGAAGTAACGAACCATTAGACTTGGTAGAAGTAATGAATATATTGAATATAAAGGGGTATATGTGCAGAACTAATAATGAAAAAAATATAAGGACTTAGGAGAAGGAAAATCAGATGAAAACTCAACTGATGCAAAGTTTAAATCAATTGTAGAGGTAAATACAAAATATGTTAGGTTCATGGTATGTGGATTAAGAAAAATAATATCCAAATAGGGTGTCTCATAGAATATCTAAGAAATCAAGGATTTCTACCAAAATTTAGAACCATCACTACTCACCTTCTTATATTTCACTAGGAAGTCATGCATATATAAAGAATCAAAGAGTAGACCAAAAGTGTCCCAAATTAGACATTAGAAAAGAAGACATGTACAAGAATAACTACAAGGGAATCATAGGAAGGTTAAGCCACCTTACTTTGATGGTGAAAACAATAAGAAAGAAGATGTTGAATCCTGGTTACTAGGAATAAGGTAGTATACCCAATTGCATAACTAGTGACCTAACGTGGAAGCTAGAATTGCCATCTATAGTTTCTAAGGAAAGACTTCAATTTTGTAGGATTAACCTGTTCAAGTAAAACAAATTAATGAGAAGAGGATTTCATGAAGGAAATTCAATAATTATTTAGTACCTATTTGAGAATTACTATGACAAGAATACAGAGGAGTTCTTTGAACTCAATTTCAGAAATTCAATGGAAGAATATGAGAAGATTTTTTTGGATGTGTTGAGATATTTTGGGTTTATTAAAGATGTGAGTAAAATTATAAAAGGTTTCTAAGTGGATTGTATTTGATGATCCTAATACTCTTGAAGAGACATTCAAGAAGGCCAAATATATGTATGATAAAAACAAAGGAAAACTATTTTTTAGAAGTATTGGAGAGATAATCAGAAAAACAAGAAGATAAAAGGAAGGCCTGATTTAAATATCATTTGTTTAGAAATATTCCCAACACATAACCACAAATTCATCCAACCCAATATGGATCCAAGATCACAGAATATTTGGGAAAAAAGGGCAAGTAGTCAATAAAATGTTGATGTGAAGGAGAGCATTTGCATAGAGATTGTACTCATAGTGAAGATATAATGAAAACTATGCATAAAATTATAGAATAACTACAATTGAAGATGTGTATAGGAACATTCCAAGGATCTATGTAGCCTTGGAAAATCAATAGGTAGCTCATCAATCAAACATGCTCGAGGTTGAAGGTAATATTTCTAGTCAACTTTTTTCCATTTCAATTGATTTAGGAGTAAGTCATCGTTATATTTCTCCTAATTTGGTTGATAAATTTCATTTAAAGAGAAGTAAATGACAATTATTGGTTCAATTGGCTACTCGGGCTAAAAGGAAGATCAATTAGTTAGTAAAGGGCTATTCATTAGTTATGAATGGACTCAATGGTTTTGCACATATAAACATCACATAACTTGGCATATATGATGTCATCAATGGAATTGATTGGTTGGATGTACATCAAATTATTCTAGATTATCATAATAATACTTTTATTTGTTTTGATGGAGAAGGAAAACAAATGATAATGAAAGGAATTCCAAGGCCTATTTCTATAAGGGATATTTTACTTTGTATTTGAATAGATTACTTAGAAAGGGATGCCAATTGTATGCAAACCATGTGAAATATCCATTAAAGTATAAAAGCCCATTCCTATAGGTCTTTCCATCAAGGAGGAGTTTGTATATACATTTGATGAAATAGCAATATTGCTACAAAAATTAGACATCATTTTTTTATTGATTTGGTGCCTAGAACTGTCCTAGTTTATGAGACTCCATATATGATGAGTACAAACAAAATTGGAGTTACATATGTAGTTGGAATAATTATCAAACAAAGGATACATATGCCGAAGTGTATCTCCTTAGGGAGCACTGATACTTTTTATGGAGAAGAAGGATGGAACTTTGAGGCTATGAATTGATTTTAGACAATTGAATAAGGTCATTGTGAGCAATAAATATCCTCTACATTGAATTGATGACTTGTTTGATGAAATAAGGGGATAATATATCTTCTCAAATACAAATTTAATATCATATTACCATAATGTAGGGATAAAACATGAAGACATTAGTACAACAACTTTTAGAACTAGATATGGACATTGTTAATTTGTAGTGGTTCCATTTGGTTTGAAAAATGTACACTCTACTTTCATGTGTTTAATGAATGAAATATTTCGTTGTATTTAGATATTTTTTCCATTGTGATCCTTAATGACAATCTTATTTGCTCAAAATTGGAGGAGGATAATGAAAATCAGTTAAGGTTAGTACAACAAGTGACAAGAAATCCTTAAACTTATGCTAAGACAAGTAAGTGCTCATTTTTACTAGAGGAAAATTCATTATCTACAACACATCATTTTTAAGGAAGCAATAACAATATATCCATATATATTGAATCTATTATGGGATGGCATATACGCGAGAAAGTTTTATAAGTGACGTCATTAATGGGACTTGTTAGATACCATAAAAGGTTCATAGAAGTATTCTCTGAAATCACACAACTAATTACATAATTTCAAAAGAAAGGAGAAAAAATTGAATGGACATCATTCTATGAAGAAAGTTCCCAACAGTTAAAGAAACTAGTGGGACTACTCACTAGTTCACCCATTCTCAAGATTCTTGATCCAAATGAATATTTTGTGGTGTGTAAAAATGCTTGAAAGGAGGGAATTGGTGAAATTATTTCTCAAAATGGGCATGCGATTTATTTTGAATCAATTAATATTAAGGAGAATGAGAATACATATGTAACACATGAACTGTATCTTGATGCAATTGTGCATGGATTGAAGATGTGGACACACTATTTGATGGGGTGAAAATTTGAGTTAAATAGTCATAGAGGGTTTTAGTATTTAGTTGAACAATATATTTTGAATGCTAGGAATAAAATATAGTTGGAATTCCTTTGTGAATTTGAATTTAATATAAAAAATATCAAAGGTAAAGAGAGAAAAGTTGTTGATGCACTCATCATAAGAATACATGCAACACATGATACAACCAATAGCATGTGTAAATTATATTTGAGAAATATATTACTTGAGGTTTCTATATTAGATGAGAACCATATTTAAGTAAAGGAAGGATTACAACAAGAAAATATACAACATAAATATGAATATTATAAGTTAGAATATGATGAAAATCATTTATGTTCCTAGTTTTGATGAATTAAGAAAAATTGTAATGAACAATATGCATAATGTAATGTTCCATAATTTGGACATCTTGGATACCAAAAGATAATTTCTCTAGTAAGAAGTTAGTATTTTTGTCCAAGAATAGAAAAATACATTGTTGAATATATAGTTAGATGTATATAATGTTTAGGAGTAAAGGTTGAGTACATACATCAATAGGATTGCTACAACAATTGCCAATAATGAAGTGGGAGTTGAAAGGGGTGACCATTGATTTTATCAATAAGTTACCCAAGATGACAAAGAAAAATGATTCAATCATGGAAGTGGTGAACAAGTTGGCAAAATATGCCAACTTTATTCCAATAAATTCAACATAGAAGGTAACTATATAACATAGTTTTACATGAAATAGATTGCTGGGTTGCATAGGATACCTAATACCATCACAAATCCATCTTAAATGAGATATATCAAGCATCGAGAGGGATCCAATTTTTCTTGAGGTGTAGATTTTTTTAATCTTATATTTTTTACACATTAAGAAAAAAATACACCTCAAGATATTTGATCCTTATCTATTATTGATATATTCAGGTTTAATATCAAATCAATATAAATTAATTTCAATTGTTTAAGCTGACATATTTTGTTATACAAACATCATATTACATAACGTTACACAATTTTATGCATTACAACATCTCCCCCATATTAGGTTGTAAGAACCTTGTTACTCTCAATGTGACAATTGTTTTAGACATATATCCAAAGTTTACTTCAAATTTTTGGAAAGGTTTTTTCATATATTTAGAATAAATATGAACGTATGTAAAACATATAATCCATATATAGATGGATAGACAAAAATATTTAATCAAGTGATCGAGGGTATGTTACGAATGTATGTGATGGACGAACCATCAAATTGGGAGAATTATTTATATTTAGTCGAGTTTACATAAAATAATGGATATCATGCTTCATAAAATTTACTATATTATCCTAAGATTTGGTTAGAGTAAAACATGATATCCCTATGAAGACCATGTGGGAATTTTTTACATGCAAATATACTGTTTGGAATTCAAGCATGGAAGATTATTATTAGTTTTATTGTGGTGGAAGAAAAAAAAAAAGAGAATAGCTATTATATGTAATGAGCATTGTATTTTTATGTAGGCTATTTTATTCCCCCAAAAAATTATGATAATGATTAATGTGTCATTGAGAAAGGAAAACTAAGCCTACAATTGAGAATCGATGGTTTCCAAGTAGAGATATTCCTTGGCTAGCATGAGATAGAGAAATCGAAGAGAATTCATATCCTAAGAGTGTTTTTACAAAAAGGGAATCCCATTCTTAGTATTTTGCAAGACGAGGGGGAAGAGTGTTAGCTGATCATAATAGATATAGTTGTAGTTTCTCACACATGATAGTTTCATGGGTTGTGGGATGAGCAAGAGGAATTAGAGCTAGAACTTAGGATCTTCACCCTTTTGGATTCATGGCCTTAGGATTAAGATTTTTGAAGGCAATGGATTAAGATTTCTAGAGACAATGGCGAGGTTAGATTTTGAAACAAATGCACATAAATGTGATAAATGCATACATTGGGTATAAACCTAAGTGGTTGTGTAGGATTGATCCCCAGAGCACCAAAATGCATGCAAATAGGCGAAATAAGTGGTATATGTCTAGTAGATGTGTAATACTCCACAATTTCGTAAAAATTTAAAAATTTTCATGTAACATAAAATGTTTGTATTCGTCACTGCCTAGGAACAATTAACTGCTAACGGTTACTTTAAACAGTATTAAACTAGCACTGAATATTTTGTAAATCTCTAGTTCTACATACTTATTAGTTTGTTTTCATAATTCAATGTTAAAGATTTGTTTTAGCAGGTTATGATTTGGAATAACAGGAAATGAAACATCTGTTTAATTTCTAGAACTAAGTTTGTTTTACTGTATTATGACAAGTAGGAAACAACTTCAGTTGAGATCGAGGCTTACTTAGCTTATAACTAATGCAGTGAAGTGACGCTTCTTTTATAGGTCCTTTACAGGTAAGAAGTTTGTTACCAATTTCCAGATCGAGATTATTATCTCAACTAGCATAAAATAAAATTCTAGTAAATTTATTTATTTTACAGCTTTAAGCAGTACAAGAGGTATCCTTGATATGAGTATTTATGTTCCAAATAATTTCTAGAATAAAATTATTTTGGGTAAACTAAACCCAATCCAGTTGCCCTTTTATTTTTCTATAACCAACTTGTTCATTCAATTTTCATCATTTTATCTTTTAGCTAAATGCCTGTATGTAACTCTAGTGGAAGGCATCTTATATAGCAGATTCCTTTATTCATTTATTTGATGCTGAGTTAAATTCCATATTATTTGTTCCACACATATCGAGTTAAGTTAACCTAGGAAAATTATGATCTAAGTATAGTTATAAAGTACATTGATTGATAAACACACATAAAACTAATACTTAGTGCATAAAATAGTTTATTAAATGTTCTAGTACTTAACAAATAGATATGCACTAATACAAATAGAATTTCTTTAAACCATAGTGTTAATACTTTTTATGTAAGAATGGAAGAATTATTTTCTATAAAAACTACCCAACTTAACCCTAGTAAGATCTCCATTTCACAGTGGGCTAAGAAAATCTAAGTTCTAATATCTAGACTATCAAAACAAGCTATATATCTCCCTATGTTGCAAATCTCACATACATACAGGAGTAAGTCTTTTATGAGCTCTTTTTCTACCAAGTCTAAATTTCTTATAGCATGATGTTTAATATTCAAACATGGTTTATGTTTTACTTCTATAAATTCTTGCCTAAGTCTATGGTTAATAGAAATATAACTCCAGCATAAACATGGACTTTTCCAAAAGTTGTAAAACTTGGATAAAATACCTTAATATAATTCTTATCTTCCTACAATGCTCATTAGATTTTAATATATATCAAGTATTAAATGTAATAGAAATTGATATAACCATAGTCCTATTGCAAATTGTTAATGGTTCCAAGATTGCTTCGAGAGGTCTTTGAACCATATAAAAAAACCCACAATCACAAATAAATTTGAGGACATGTGGTTGACAATCAATGAGTAGGGTTTTGACCTTTTTGGTTTTTACCATATAAGTTCTTTAAAACCCTAAAAACTCGCATTAACCTATCTTTTACCTTGCTCTGGAAAGAGAGGGCCATAGGCTCATGGCCGCATGGCCTGACTATCACTCCATTGTGTAAGCTTCCTTTCCAATAGTCGTTCTTCTTCTGTGTGTAGAGGTGCATTTGGACACTGTATTTTGTTTTGTGGAAGAACCCATTTTTTCACCATTACCTAGCTTTGTAAAATGATGCTCCTAACGTTACCTTGACTCTGCAAGTGCTATCATCCATACACTATGTGGTGAGAGTTGTTTTGAAAGGGTGAGCATGGTTCTTGGTTGTTAAAAGGAGTGTTACTAGAGAGTATCAAGTTCTCTTGTTTTATTGCTTGTCTTCTGGTATAGTTTTGACCTTTGCCTCGTCGTGGCTTTGGATTTAGAACTTGAGCACTGTGCATTGTATTCTTTTCTGACAGTGCTTCCCTGTATCTTGTTGCACTTTTAATGGTGGCTAGGGTTTGATTATACCATCTTCTTCACAACAAAGGCAAAGAGATAAAACCAGGTAAGAATTCTTTCACTTTTTGTCCATTCTTGCACTGCTAAGGTTTAATATATTCATTACTGATAGGGGGTTTAACCATTTGTGGTTCTTTACTATTGCAGGCTTCATTCTGAAGAATCTTGAGTTGGAAGACACCACTAGAAGGGGATTTATGTTAGTGTTTCTTTCGGTAAGCCTCGATTTCACTGAGGTTCCTCCTGCAATGGTGTATGGTGTTTATTTTTAGATGATGGAGTTCATTGGGTTTTTGGATTTTGGCTCGGCCATGGATACACTGTGTTTTAAAAAGTTTTGGAAGGCCATGTGGACGATACTTTGATATGTGGTTAAGTTCTTTTGAATCCCTGGTGGTTGTTTTGTGTTGGAGACTTAGGGATTTCATAGCCGAGAGTTGAGAAATTATGGCCTTCTCAGTCATAGCTTTTGTTTATAGTTATGTTATTTATACAGGCTTTTAAGCCATGATTTTGTTTGTAAAAGGCCATAGGGTCGTAACTGATATGATTCAGTTTAGGGTTTAACTGATTTTTAAATTTTGGATAAGCTCGAAGCTTCCTATTTTGTAATTTATATATTCAGAAATAAAATATATACTGTGGTTTTTAAAAGAGATGGCAAGCTGTAATGTTAATCCGTGTTGGTTTAATTTTCAAATTATTTTAATATTTATCTTACAAGGAAGTATTATTACTGTAAATTGATATTTATTCTGATTATGTTTAAAATGAAATGAAATGTTTCATACAGTTAGTATTTAAAATATAGTTTTATTTTTACGGTCAGTAATAAATTTCTTCAGTAAGTAGATGGAAGAAAGATGGACTGTGCAACCTAGTTCTTTACTGTATTTTCTGAGTTAACATATGTTGAAAGTTTATTACTTACTTTCTCTCCGTTTAAATTATCATACAATGTTTTCATTTAGATAATAAATTTAATTTTGATAGGTTTATTTATCAGATAATTATGGTTAAATAAATGAAGTATGTAAGCTTTGATTTGTTTAGGAGTGAAAAGAATAACCCCTTTATTTATAAACCCTAATTTCCCTTAGTTTTAAAATACTTAGTTAGTATTGGATTATAATGTTATCCTAGATTCTTTTTACTTAGATGAAATTATTACAGTAAATTCCTCTAGCCTTATTTACTGTTTCTTCAAGCTAATCTTGGTTATTTAACTTCTGTTTTTATAATGACTATTAATTATTATATTAAAAGACTTATAGTAAATAGTCTATCTACACTAAGTAAACATATACCTTTAGATCTATCCTAAGCATATTTGTTTAGGTTATTCAAAGTACTCTGTCTAAATTTAAAAACATCTACAATAAAAAGGAATAACATACATATGCATAACTTCTACGAAATCTATAGAAAGTAATAAAACACATTCATGCATACTTCATTCGATTCCTAATCTAAAGTTAATATAACCTAATGTACTAGAGTACTACCTTTAAAAAGGTGTGGAAAAATATAGTTAGGTATTTTTTTATCTATCAATAAAAACTGAAAATTATTCTAATCATTTACCCTAAACCATCTAATCCAACATTTAACTATCTTTTCATAGTAAAAGATTTTCTTTTAACTAACCCTAGCACCAATAGAAGAGAAGCATAACATTTCATTTCTTAAACTCAAACTTTCGGGATAACAATAAACAATTAGGAAGATAGATAAATCAAGTAGAACCTGGAAATGTAGATGAGATGACAACAGCTTAAGGAACCTGTTCCTCCCAACCAACTGCTGGAGAAAAGATGGATTGCAAATCTCAGGACCCCCAAGCTTGTCTCCTGGTCCACCTGGTAGAAGTACTGGTGAGAGATGTAGTTTAATAATTCTCTGCAACTCTACTGAGTGTTCAGCAGTCAATTAGTTCTACATGCAGCAGTATGAACTCAGCTTAAAATAGCTGCACTAGTTCAGGTTTACAACACTTTCCACTCAAAACATACTTCAGCTAGTCCCCTCCATCGAATTTTCTTGTGCACTTTCATTCACTTAGAATGCTCACAAGTCAAGAATGAGCAGCCTCAGCTGTCTTCAATGGGAAGTTTTATTAGCACGCCTAGGTCTTTTGGGTCAGTTTTCACTTAATGAGCCACCTGCTCTTGTTCCACTTTCTTGGGGAACATGACCACAAAAATAGGGAAGTTTCCACCTACAATAGCTAGAAGTAGTTTGAGGATGCTGGCAAGTGTCAATCTACTCTCAACCCAGCCTACTCCACCAAGTGACCAGTAAAACACTCATTTAACAGCTTCCTTAAGTTGTTGTCTCATCTTTCATTTATTTATTAATAAAATATTCAACAATTACATTCAATTATCTTGACCCCACTTGGTCATTAATTACAAACTTTATAATAAAATATAACATAAGGTTTCTTAAAACATAAAATGTTTTGCAAATTGGGGCATGTGACAAGATGTGCCCCCTATGTAGTTATGAAGTGACGAAGACCTCCTAAGCTAGGGAAATAAAAAATAGAATTATAGGGGAAAATGGAGGATTAATAAGAATCCTAACACTTTCATGTGTATCAAATTACTCTCCTTTACCTCTATTATATATTTTAAAGGGATGGATATTCCTATCTCACAATACACATGGGAGAACTATTTTTTCACTTGTCTTATATAAATAATGGTAATAAGATAATATTACTCCATGTGGGATAACTCAGTTTTTCATAAGTTTAGAAAGTTATGAAGAATATTATGCCTTATATCATACTAAACATCATTACACATTCAAACAATTAAGACTAGTAAAATGATTTGCATAGAATCAATCGTCACCATTGGGGTTTGCACCTGGTAACCATGAATTTTCAAGAGGTCACCCATCCCAAGACTCCTCTGGGTCAAGCACGCTTAACCATCGATTTTTCCCCACAATCAAGCTCACTTAGATTTCTACCCATTTGAAAACCATAGCAAGTATTGTTCCTTATTAACTATTTAGTTAGAACTCTCTTGAATATTTAGTTAGACCTATGAGAACATCACCAAATAACTTTGAATGATTATTGTTAACTCTTTGGAGGTCCTAGGGAAAAGATGGCTTATATATTTACACATCTAGTGAGCATAAGTGTGCAATTACTCCTCATTGTCTCTTCTCTAATAGTGTTTTCATGTTGTTGGAGCTTATAACTTTGAATGGGTTCCTTTTAACACTTATGAGCTGAATTTCCTTTCTATTTGAAAAAATCTCTTACACAGCTCTTGGAAATTCATAGAAAATGATCCCAATTATTTTAACCATTGGACCCCAAAGACCACATCAACACCACTCATGGAAATTGTGATCATGGCACTATCCAACAAAGAGTTCCCCATATAAAAACCAATACTATGACACATCCTTAAATAGTTTATGGTAACTCCATCTACAAGCATTACATGAAAATTTAGTGCTAGACATATAAAGAAATTGGGATTTTTTTCCAAATTTTTATAAATGAAATTATGGGCAATGCTACAATTAATCAATATTGTTGTTGTGGCATTTAATTACTTCTTTTAAAGTAGTTAAATAGGTTCATTGAACTATCAATACAAGTTTCAAGTTTTTCTTGTGAATTATCGTGCAATATCTATGCAGGATACAAGTTCATACATGCTATCAATTTGCTTATGATCATTGTAGTGAAACCAAAAGGAATAAGAATCTGATCAACTAAGAATGAAAGCTTCAATTATTATTCACATGGAATATTTGCATACAAATCTATGTACTCAATTGAACTATAAAACTCAAGAAATCATAGGAATTCATCAATAAATTGACAAAAAGAATTCTTAATCTAATTTGAACATAAATCATGAAGATTAATGAATCAACAACTTAAACACACCAATATATACAAATTTCATAAATATAGTTTGAAAATAAAAATACTGAATCAACAGTTTAAACACACAAATATCTATGAATTACATAATATTAAAGAATCAACACCTATTCTTGCGATGGGACATGCCTCCATGGAACAAGGTGTTGTGGGAGGAATTCATAAATTTAAGAAATTAAATTTATCAACACACACACACACACATAATGGCCATATTGAACTAACTCTGTCCTTTTATTAATTACACAACTACATAGAAATATATCATAACACAATCGGGTGAATCTGCAGACCTGGGTAACACTTTTTGGCAAGCGCATTTCGGCAAAAACAGAAAAACGTACCTCGGTCGAGGGTTTAACAAGCCCTCGACCGAGGTTTTAATATCTCGACCGAGCTTTTATCAAGCCCTCGACCGAGGTTTTTTTCAGCCCTCGACCGAGGTATTTCTTAACCCTCGGTCGAGGTATTAAAACCTCGACCGAGGGTTAAGAAATACCTCGGTCGAGGTTCCTGTGTTAAAAAAATTATAAAAAGAGGCCGCGGGGTTAGAAGGGAATAGTTCTATAATAGGCAAATGCATGGGATATGAAAACATTTGTTTAGATAAAAAATACGTTTAGCTTATGTGAGGGGGCTTAATAATCTTCTTATTGACTATCCACTGCTACATATATTTGGTATTTTTATGGAATTCTATATAGTCCCTTCTGGTTCCAAGTGGTACACTGTCTGGTCTATTTCTTTTTCTTTAGGTAAATATGGGATTTAAAAAAATCCTCTACATTCAAATCATTTGACTCAAGCATAGGTCCTACATTCTGTTGCATTCAATATTCTTTCCTGAGCTCCGGTGGTGATGCTAGGTTAGAGTTTCATTGATCGTACTTACATCTCCAAGTATTCTTGCAGTTAATCCTCTGATTAAAAATGCCACATAATTCTTTTTTTTGTTGGGGCTCTGTTCCACATAGATTAGTTCTTTATATAACTTCTTTCAAGTTCTTTGGCAATTTCCAGAGGCATAAGGGAATGTCCATATCTAGTTAATTCACCTGTTACAGTGCAGGTTCTAGCACCATTTTTTTTAATATGGCATCGACATTCATCAAAGGAAGTGAGTAATAATCATTAACATAGGTTTTGAAATTCATAGTAGCTTGCATGATCCATATTTATGTGAATAGTATTCATTAACGTATGTTTTTTCAATTCACAATCGATATTTATCAGCCTTTGGTGGCAAACATAGTTTCCTTCCTCTGATTTGTGTCATTTTCTTTCGATGATCTACTCTAGATAATAATTCAAGAACATTTTCTTCTTTCATGCATATATTTATCTTTATTTGATTATTTGATCTCTCTAGTAGAG
>LPNX010105922.1:294923-306675 GCA_001517045.1 Pseudotsuga menziesii | reverse complement strand
ATCTAAGCAGGTAGAATCAGGTCTCAAGTTTGAAAAACTTGAAAATATGTTGCTGCAATCTTCATCTATGTGAGGTAGTGAAGCAGCATGCATGGTGTGATGTGCATAGGTGTTCTGGGGCCTGGCATGTAGACTTCTCCTTTTTCTCCAAAACTGATGATGGGAGGAAGGAGGAATGTAACCTTTGTCTCTTGCTGAATGAAGAGGTGTATGATCATATCCATTCTTCTGAATGTAGGAAGACTGAGCCCTTGCCATATTGCATCTTACAGGAAGTCTATTGCATCTCTCTGAAGGAGGCAAAACAGTATGGCATAGCACAAGAGTTTTTCCTTTCTGAGTGTCAGGTGAGTTTCCAGTCATCTTCCTAGCTTCCAGTTTGGAAGTAGGGACTGAATCTAGATCTGAGTCACCCTAAATGTTAATGTCATAAACTGATATAGATGGATTTGCAATACTAGTAGAAGTTGTAAAAGAAGTAGATGCAATGTTTTTACCTTTCCTTGCAGGTGGCTGCTGAGAGTGCACTGGTTCTGAAGGAGGCATGAAATGTGAGAACTCATATGCTTTTGAAGCATGATTCACAATACCTTTTGCTATGATGCTTCCAGTAGAGATATCTATGATATCCACTGAGTCAGGACCAAAGATCACTTGCTTTGGAGATCCAGTATGGGTCATCTGATAGACAGATAACAGGTTTGAAGTTAGGGAGGGAACAAACAACACATCTTTGAAACTTCCATGTTCAAGTTGGATAGAGCCCTTCCCTTTGGTTTGGATTTTACTGTTATTGCCCATCTGAATACTAGGACCATCAAAGGACTGAAAATAAGAGAATGATTCTATGGATGCATCCATATGGTTGTAAGCTCCAGAATCAATGAGGAAGGCAGGTGTTGATGTGCAGCAAGATTTCAGTGCATGTCCTTTCCTTGGGTATTCTTCTTCTTCTTCTTCTTTAGATTATTCCTTCCTTGCGCTAGCAGGTACAGAAATGTTGTGCCTTTTCAAAAGAAGAGCCATTTCATCAAGTTGTCTTCTCATACATGAGCTTTCTAAATGGAAGCCCCTTCCACAGTAGGATCAGAGAACCTTGCCTTTGCCATTCTTCTTGCTTCTCTTCGAACCTGAAGGTTCTTTTGACTGTTCAGACTCATCTCTTTGCTTCCCTCTGTCATTCGCTACCTTATCTCCTCTTGCAACAAGAGCTAGATCTTTGGGAGATTGAATGATCCCCATTTGGATCAATTTATCATTCTCAGAAATAAGAGATTGAATGAAAGCATCAAGAGTGGGCATCTTCCAATTTGGAGTAGTGAGCCTTACTGTTTGGAAGGTGGATAAAAAGACTGAGTAGTCTGAATTGAGCTTTGTGAGAATAGCAAGGATGAGCTGATATTCATCCTTCTTTACTTTGCATTGCTTCAACTGATATATCAGGTTTTTGAACTTTGAGAAGAATTCATTTAGAGATTCAAAATCTGATGGATTGAGAGTAATCAAATCATTTTCTAGCTGATGGATCCTCATCTCATCATGCTTATCAAACAAGGAAGCAAGCTTGTCCCAAATATCCTTGGGAGTGTCCAAGTCTTGGATGTGAAATCGAAGATCTACAGAGACTGAGAAGAGCACGAGTCCAATGGATTCTTCAAGCCTATTCATGTACTTAGCTTTGTCTTTATCTGATTTTGGCTCTTCCTCTGTTTCTTCAATGAGTCTGAAGAGATGCTTGGTGCGGAGCAATATTTTCATGTCATCCTTCCACTGGTGATAGTTGAAGGGAGTGAGGCGCTCCATTGGATGAGCCATTTTGAATGTAATAAGAAAGACTGAGCTGCTATAGTGAACGCAATGAGAAGTAGAGGCTGCTTGTAGAGAATGCTGTAGAAAAGATGATAACCTGTCACACAATCAAACAAACAAAATGATTCGGTTGGAGATCTGAGGAGGAGAGGAGTCTTGTCCATCGAGGCTCTGATACCATGTAAATTTGAGCATATAGATCTGTAGACAAGAAACAAAACTCACAAAGAAGATCTCACAATTTACTCAGCAATTGAAGAATGAAACAGTGCAAAAGGCTTGCAGCTGTGAATGCTTTCATTAATCAAAAAGTAATTCAGATGATAATTACGATAATGTAAAATGGCTTTAATAGCCACAAGCAATTCAAATCCACATGAGGAGGTTCGAATTGATGACTCTACTTGACTGTAGGTAACCAAGACATTGTCTAAATCACTTTTGGAGGACCCAGTAGTTAACTGTCCTTGTCTAAATCATAACCGGAGTTCTAAAACACAACCAAGTGTTACATTTAGTATTAAATAATGGTTAACTGACTGTGGTAGGTGAGAAATGTGCCCCACATGTGTGCAATTAATTAAACCATTATTTAACTGAATGTAGAGGGCCAGAACTGAATGTAACTGACTCCTAACTTGGCTTGACTAGTCATTAATGGAAGTGAACTGACCTTGGTTGGTTTCGACACTCCCTGTTGCTTCCTAAATTATAGGGATTGATCTAGGAGACTCCTAAACTTATGCAATCAAGTGCAATAAGTGGCAGTGAGCCTCAATTAGTGTTCCCCATACTTAGGTAGCTGAAACATGTGCCCCAATTAGGTCCAGTTTAACCAATGGTGCTAATGAATATAAATAGACTTGATGGACTCCTGATTTAGACATGACTCCCGATTTCGACATATGACCAAATTTGGACAAGGGAGGATTAATAATCCTAACACTTTGATCACACCTCCCCCGTCTCCAAAAACTCAACAACTTACTAAAGGACAAGAAAGCAAGGAAACAAAGAAGAGTTAAAAGAAAAAACAAATGCAAATCAACTTCGAGTCGGTCATTGATGCTAAAGATCATGATTTAGACACACTACTTCAAAAATGTACTTAAGGAGAAGAATAAATGATGGTATAAGGATAAAAGGAAGCTTGATGTCATCGAGGGCCAACAACTTGAAGTATTGGAAACCTACGACAGTATGATCATATAGATAACACCAACATTATGTGGACTCCGAACCAAAAAGCCACTAAGATTATATTTTAATCCATTTTGGGTCCTTATCAACACTGTTAAAAGAACAACAGACCATTGCCTTATTAGAAGAATAGTATAAATTATTTTTGAGCCAACACAACAAACTACATGAGTATACGTTGGTTTCCAAGAAGTCTGCCACAATTTTGCATAATTGGTATATGAACTATGGACAGGGTTTTGTAGACATGACTAGAGTCCAAAACAACTTAGCACTTATATTCCAACATAAAGTCTATGCCAACCTCACCATTGTACCAAACCTTGAGCAACATATCGACACAGAGAGAAACAAGCTCAAGGAAATAAAAAACAAAGTTGAGTAGTGGCCCAAGTATGCTAAGCCAATGTAGAATGAAGTTGATATCCTGGTAACCCATATGGATAAACTACTCAATGATGCAAATAATTAGTAGTTGCTCCTAGGAGAAGACCTACAAAAGATAAAACATAATTCCCTCACTGAGAAAATTACCAAGATAACCAATATATTCACTGTTAGCACAAATATACGGGTGACTTTACACGAATGGAAAGACTTTCAGTCTTGACTTGCCTCCTTTTCCAGTTCCATCGTTGAATCTTGCAATGCGCCTATCCAGACTACGAGTTCATGTCTGGAACAATATCCATAACAAACACATTTTTCTAGTCTCCTTTCTCTTTGGGATTAAGAAATATTTTCTTAGTGGGGGAGATGATGGAGTAGCCTAGTTGACTGGCCGACTAGGTCCTCCAACTAACTATGGTCGTTTCGGTTCGGTCAATCAGTTGGTCGATCGACTTGTCAGTTGTAACTAATTAATTGTATATAACAAGTATAAAATAGGTCAGTGATCAGGATCAATAGACATGTCTGTCGATTGATCCTTGTATAGTGTCTACTTTTATAATATAAAGTGAGTTGTTGTTGTTCCACTTACTCTTGCGCATCTTATGGTTATGATCATGTGAATGATGTGTTTTATATATAATTATGTATTGTGGGTAATCACATTAACCCTCAAATTACAACACATATTGTCAATAGGTTGGGCTTGCATTCACCTCATGCCCAACTTGGATGGGTCATTCTAAACTAGACCATGGACAACATACGATAATAAAGAAATTATAACTATCATTTTGAGTAAACTAATTGAGCTTCCATTTCAAATATGCATCTTTCTATGTAATTAATTAATTTTAAATGTTTATTTTTTAAAGTTTGATATCAAATTGTAATTTATTGAAAATCACATTAGAAATTAATTTTAAATGTTTATTGTTTAAAGTTTGATATCAAAATATAATTCATTGAAAATCCTATTTTACAAAAACAAAGTAAAACTTATATTAAGATTAATAATTTTTTCAAGATATATTTTATTGTTCTAATAAAATATTTATAATTTTCTATAAATATTCTTATTATTATTTATTATTATTATTTTTATTCCAAAATTTATACCATATTAATTTACTTTTCTATTTTATTTTATTTCATTGCCTATTGAATAAATATTAAGATACTTTCTCATTGTGATGTTATGCCTTACCTATCTTTTTAATATAAATTTTCTTTTCTATTTTATAGTTTATTTAATATTTTATTTCATTGCCTATTGAATAAATATTAAGATAATTTCTCATTGTCATGTTATGCCTTACCGTATCTTTCTAATCATTATCTTTCGTTAATTTTATAGTTTGAATATTAATAAGTTGAGAATATAAATTTATAATATAAAATTTCTATTTTTTTTTTTTTTAATGTGGTTCTCTGCGTGCCTAACCCCAAAAGAGTCCATGAGAATGGATCCCACGACCTCACATGTTAGGAGGCCTAACTACGAGTACTTGACCCATTAAGCTAACTCTTGGGGCTATAAAATTTCTATTTATTATTGCTTACTTAATATATAATTTACTTTCTATTTTTTTTTAAAATTTGAAAGTTACATTAAATGGTAATCTATGTCTTCGATTTAAATTGGTTTTGTTTTCTTGATTTTGTATGGTTAAGCCTTTTTCTAGTATGGATGTTCCATTTATCATTCTTATGACTCAGTGGAGTTGTTTAATGGCAAAATTTAATTCGATGAATTAGATAATTATTCTATTTTACAAATTTGTGTGTGAATACACTATGTGTTCCCTGAACAATAATAGATTTAGAATTAATAAATTTATGTTTATTATAATAAACATCTATTATAATGATTAATAAGTAATTATATAAAAAATTATTATAATGATTGATAAGCAATTAGTTATGTCCATATATACTTTGGATTCGATTGAGAGGATCAATAAAGTCAAGAAGATTAATCTAATTGTAACAAATATATAACAAAGATTCATTTCATGGTCCTTGTATCTTGTTATGTTTCAATGTATTTTGATTAATATTTAAATAAGTTTCACTTAAAAGGGTGGTTTAAAAAACCTGGGTGGTTAAAAAAACCTGCAATAATTTATTTTTGTATCTTATGAATAAAAGATAACCTTTGTTTAACACTTAACTATCTTCACAAAACTAAGTGATTTGTTGTGCTTATAAGTATTGACGAACCTCTTTACTTTTACTTGTAATTATGTTGTTAGTACAATTACCTCTTCAATGCTACAATTATATATCATGCCACTCCATAATCACAGAGATTGCAACATTGCCAACAGTGCAAAGAATTGTTGGAGATCTTTGCAGAATTTTTTTTTTCAAAAGATAAAGTACTTAGCCTTGATATTCAACAGAATCAAAGGATAATGGTTACATCACAAGGAGGGTAATAAGCCCTCGGTAAAGTCTGGAAGCAAAGATATAGCAAACTGTTCAATAACGAAAATAACCCATTTATCAACAAAGAGAGCGACAGATTTCCACTGATGACACAAAACATCAACCAAACGGATAATCCAAAAAAACGCTTGGAGTCCACTGATCATAATATGTTCACTTTATCATGGAGACTGAAGTCTAAAAAGATCTCTAATGCCAAAAAAAATATATAGTGAGACAATTAGAAAATTCTGTCTCACCTCCTCCAATGATATGTCATTCGGTGGAACTCAGTGAAAGACAAAAGAGCAGGGACCAGAATGAGCACTTTCTTGAATAATCGATATGCGTTCACAGTAATATGCTGAATGTTATTCAAGCAACGGGTGGATCAAAATGCTTAGCAGGTTTACAAATAATTGACGCAGACGCCTCATTTGGTTGCCGTTTGCGTGTCAGAATTTCTTCTTAAAATTCTCAGAACCTCCAACTCAATACTTGCTGTTTTAGTTTTGTCACTCTCGATGTAGCCAATGGCCACAGATCATATATTCCACCAGAATAGTTGACCGAAGATCAAGGGTTTTAATGGTACGGCTACCGATTTTGAAACTACTTAAAATATCAACTACAGTTGTCAATCATTTGTATTCAGTTGAATAGTTTTTATTGAAGATGACAAATCTTACAGTTGTCGATTATTTGTATTTAGTTAAAATAGTATTTTTAATGGAGGATGATAAAATTTATATGATTATTTAGTTCTCAAATTGGTAATGATTATTTAGTTGTTAATAATCATTTTATTAAAACATTTTGGAAAAAAACTAATTCTTTTAGTAAATCAAAAATAATTTAAAAAAAAACACCTATTAAAAAAACCATAATTCAATAAAATAAAACACAGTTTTAAATCTTACATAGTAAGACCAAGTTCATTCAAGAGTTATTTTTTCTACTATACTCTTTATTTTCTACTTCATTCAAAAGTTATTTGAGTATATTCTTTATTAATTTCTACTTCATTCCATAGTTATTTTTATATTTTTGTTAATTCCTAGTATTAAATAAGATTTTGTATGAAGATTTTTCACATGGCAAAATCCAACTTTTCATATTCATGAGGCGAACAATCTTGTGAGTCGACAGCATATGCTCACTGTTCACGAGCACAAATAGCTTTCCAATAGCGGACAGACATCATCTGTGAACAAATATATACATATACATATACATATACTTTCAAAACCCCTACCCTAAAGGTGTTTTTCCCAGCCGCCTTTTGAAACTATCTTTTAAACGTTTTCAGGGCTACTTCAAATTGATTTAAAACTGTTAAAAGAGTTGCTTAAATGGCCGCCTTAAATTTGAAGATTTAGAAAGCTCTTTGTAATATATATATATTGCATTGTTGGTTCTACTACAAGAATTTGGAGTCTTCAATCCGGTTTTTTCTATTCCCGATTCGAGCTGGTATTGCTGAGGTCATTTCTTTCTTTATTACATTCCTTAAAATGTTATATAGTGAATTGCAAAAGCGAGCCATACTATATATTAAAATAAATTGTGGTGGCGGTGTTGAGCCATGTCGGTTTCAAATTGGTTTTCCTTAGTTTCCATTACTTTTGCTTTACATTCTGTACTTCTTTAGTTTCCATTCCGTTTTGCTTTACATTTTCTACTTCCCTTACTTTGGCTTTGTGTGAAGCTTCAACCTCTACATCCCATTTGAGCTTGAGGAGTGAATTCGGTGTTGAAACCTCTACATCTCATTAATGATCGCTCTACTAATATTTTTGAGGGATTTTGGGTCTCCTCAAGTTACACGTAGTTTTATTGGAGTGGTTCACTTTAATTCTTTATCACATTTTAGTGATTGTGGTTTTAAATGCTCTTCTTTTCAAATTCTTTTAACGATGGTGGTGTCTGGTTGCTTCTTGGATTTGCAAGGGCTCAAAAAGGAAACTTCTAGAGGATGATGAGCCTTTTGGAGGGTTAGTCTTCAGATCTTCTTTGATAATCATGTGTTGTTGTTCTAAAAGCTCCACCCACAAAGTAGATCCTTTTTATGTCTTCTTTGGGTGTGAGATCTATTTTTTTGTTCTTCGAGCATTGTTCTACCACGCCTAGAGCCAAAACATTATTGATATCATAACACCACCTACTCGTCGTCTAAGCGATGGGTCTAGATATACTGTTTGGCCACCATATTAATCTCTAATTGGAAACCTTTGGAAAAATCCATTTCCACATAGATACATGCATGGGTGGTGATGTAGCTCTGCTAGGTTTGATCGGTTTTAAAATGAAATTTACCAGGAAAACAAAGCCCCATAATTAGAGGGGGGAGTTAGTGAGACTTACCTAGAATGGTGTTCAAGAGAACAAGTTCGAAGTACTATGCTCAAACCATGAATTCATGCACAATCCAACCATGCCCTAGAACCATAGCAGTGAGGAGAGAATAAGATCCCAATATTTCACCAAATCAAATTTGATAACAAAGAACCCTTTCGCACAGGGGTATATGTGTGCATCTTCTTAGATTCATGGAATCTAGGTTTTAGCAAAGATCTACTAGATTTGGCTAGAATTTTTTAAATGTGTAGATCAATTTATTGTAATGGAAGAATTTGGTTCAAGGGTTATGGGGGCCTATCAATGTCTATTGTACTTGATAGTGTTGGATCCTTCTTGACCATGCATACACACTTGGAAGAAAAGGTTGAGAATATGAGCACTACTACAATATGGGGTGGTGATTAGCATCAATTCTCGATGTTTTTTGTCCAAAGGAAAAAAAACCATGTTTGGATGACACAAAACATGATGATATTGGGGCTTTCGTGTTTTGCATAAACTTTGTGCATTGACTTTACAACAAATTGACATTGTGTTTTTGACACATGTTTTTTAAAATGTCATATTAGCAATGAAAACCTACAACGCAAGAAGATTTTCTACATCATGTAGCGTTTTATTACATTGTATTTGTGTTCGAAGAGTGTTGTTTGCTTTCAAACTATCGTCATCGTGTGTTTATAATTTAGATGAAGCATCTTTCTTGCATCTCATTAGCATTGTAGTGGCATTGGATTAGAGAACAGTTTTAGTTAGTTCATGTCATATTTGTATATTTTTACATCGATATGTGCACCATGTCAGCATCATATATCCAACATCTATAGTTTACAGTTTTTTAGCATCAAAACTGTAAACTATTATTGACACATATGCAACAAAACAATCTTCAGTTCATAATTAAAATCAAGGTGACGAAATTTGGGGCAATGCAGAATCTCTCTAGATTTCAAGTTTGCAAGATCAAGATAAGGAAATTGGAAAGGAAAAAGAAGGTACCTGTATATGATTAGAGAAATAATACATTAGATTTCATTGATATTTCGTATATTGCTTGGCTTAAGATTTTGATGTTTACCTTATTGTTGTTATTATTTAGTTATTGTTTTGTAGGGCTTAGCGAGACAATGAAGAGACATGAAAATGAGGTAATAAGAAAGTCTAGAATAGAATTTGGATCCACTTTTGTTCCTCGACCATCCACATGTGAGGAAGCTAACGATTATTTCTATGTGCATCAAAAACTATAAAAAAATATAAGGTTAAATATGGAACTCCATTTTGGTTTCTTTGCATAATGGCCTCGGTGAACTATAAAACTTAGAAAATGCTTTCCAGGTGAAGATTCAAATGAAAAAGAGGGATTCTTGATATATTAGAATTAGAGGATTTTTTAATTACTCTAAAATCCTCCAAATCGAGCTCCGCCAGGACAAAAGAAGTTCATGTGAGTTTAGAACAAGATAATAGTCCTACGTTTAAACAAAAAACAAAAATGAATCAACTTCAAGAAAAAAAACATTCCAATTCTTGGAGTTATGTCTGGGAAGATTCCATACTAGAATTTGGTCAACCAAAGGAAAAAGTAATGGACTGCCCTTGCTTCATAAATTTCTTGGGAAAAGATTTTTTTTTATAAATGAGTTGAAGTTTGTTTGGTTCATTGATAAATGTGATAGAGATAATAAGGGAAAATATGTCAAAATTTTGAGAATACTTTGGAGTATTGCATCTGGAAAAGATTTCTCTGAGACGAACACGGTCATGCTTGTTTTCAAGGGTGAGCATCAACAAGGGAATCCTTATGAGAATTGCATAGTTGTGAACCCTTATAAATACTCTAGTGATGCCATTGATCTAGTAACAAGATTATGGAAATATCTTGGTAAAATAGAATCAACATCCTCTATATTACATTCTCTCCTCTTTTATGGTTAAAATGACTTTGTAACACAAAACGTTAAACATTTTAAAATAATTGTGTAAGCTAATGTTATTGATTTTTTTTGGTGTTTGAATTTTATATTTATAATGTATTGGTAATTTCTTGTGCCCACTTATTCAATTTGAATACTTATTTAATTTTTGTCTTCATATTGTAGTTATATTTTCAGTTATGGATATTTTAACAGTTGCAAACTTGGGAGGTCCTCCTCTACCCTGCTGGACTAATAAACTAGGATTCTCTTGTAGATATATCTTGTGGTTAGCTTGATTGTAGTAGTCACATACACTATTCTCGCAATGTTTGAACCTTATATTCATGATATTTGTAAAATTTACACATTGAATATCTTCCAATGCGTGAATTTCGTCCTTGCATATCATGGTACATGTCTAACTTTGTTCAATACACTAGGTAAATGAGATTTTTTGTAGCATCTACAATTTTCTTAGTTTTCCCAAGAAAATTGTAACATCTATAATTTACAGTTTTGTAGCATCTACAATAAATTTTCATAAAATTGTCAATGTTGTCTGAATCTAGCTAGCCAAATATGATGTAAATGCAAAAACTTCTTCCCTCTAACAAACATTTAACCGAAAATATCACTTCCATAACAAATATAAGCATATCAGTTGAATCTCATCCGAAATGTTCTTACTTTCCTTCGAAATTATCCATTTATCCCTAGAAATATCCCCTTTCCAATGCAGAGGAGATACATAGCATTGTAGTTGAATATAATACGCACCCAAAATGTTTTGGCTCCTAGACTATCTACTTACTGATTTGAAAGTTCCTCCACAATGTACCTCTGGCATCAACATATGGTGTGCCTGCAGTAGTCTGTAGCAACGGTGTGAGGGAAGACTACTGATCCTTTTATAAATAATTTGGTTTTCCTTTAGTAAAGTAGAATAGGGTGCATTCATGCACCAAATCTGGGTTTCTCCCTTTGTAACTATTTTAATATTTAAAACATAAGTTATATTTCTGGCTGATTATTTATTTTTAGAGTATTTGTTATTCCCGTGTGACTATGAAAAATATGAAATTTAAAGGAGGAATTTTGCATGACTTCATTATTATTACACTGGGAGATTTTGTTCGGGTACACAGGGTACTCCCAAAAGACCAAACATCTTCAACAACCACTTCACACAAATAGATCACAGATCAACACACCGATGTTTGTCACGTGGTTAAAACCTTCGAGAGGGAAATAGTCCACGGCCCCAGCCAAATAGCTACTTGGATCAATTTATTATGCAAAAGAAACAAAATTACATATGAGCTTCTCATAATCGATCAACTAGCCAAGGGCCCTCTATGCTCTTTAAATAGAGATCATAGACCAATCGGGTGTTAAGCCACGGATCAATGGTAAGTATGATCTAAGATAAGTTGAACCGTCAGATCACTCTATGTTTAGAACATATTGTGACCGTCGGATTAGAATATTTACAAATGCATACTAAAGAAACACACTTTTACCTAACGAATATATTACATAAGTTGATCTTAACTAACTCCTAAGTGTCTAAATATCCTAACATCCCCCCTTAAGAACAACTTGGGATAGGATTGAAGGATTTACAAAAGTGACACTATGAGGAG
>LPNX010105922.1:277103-294886 GCA_001517045.1 Pseudotsuga menziesii | reverse complement strand
ATTCCTGAACTCCTAACATAGACCAAAGTTTAGAAAACTTCGCTTCTGTAAGAGACTTGGTGAAGATGTCTGCAACTTGATCATCTGTAGGGCAATAGAGCAATTCAATAACATGATCATGAACAAGATTTCCGATGAAGTGCATGTGTAGCTCAATGTGTTTGCTGCGCTGATGTAGAACTGGATCTTTGGCAAGTTTGATGGCACTTTGATTGTTGCACCAAAGTGGAGTAGGCTGCTGTTGCTTGAATCCAAACTCTGAAAGGATCTGTTGAAGCCATAAAGCTTCCTAACTAGCATTAACTGCGGCTTGATATTCTACTTCTGCTGAAGAAAGAGAAATGGCTTGTTGTTTCTTACAAGCCCAAGTGATAGGTCCAGATACCAAACTGAAAACATAACCTGCAGTAGAATTTTGATCATCAGGATCACCGGCCCAATCTGAATCAGTGAAACCAACCAACAAAGTCTTCCCCCCTGTACTGTAATGAATCCCAAACTGAATTGTACCTCAAATATATCGAAGTATTCTTTTTGTTGCTTTCCAGTGACTTTCATGAGGAGTTTTCATATAACAGGCAACACGACCAACGGCAAAGGAAAGGCTAGGACGGGAATGAGTCAAGTATAAAAAAATACCAACAAGCTGACGATACAAGGTGGCATCTACTTCAGGGGAAGTACAAGTGGAAGAAAGTTTGACTCTAGACTGGAAGGGAGAAGGGGTTGGTTTACAATCTTCCATGTGGAAGCGACGAAGAAGGTCACAAGCATACTTAGACTAGGAAAGAAAGATTCCTTCTTTGGTTTGCAAGACTTGGAGACCAAGAAAATAATGCAAATGTCCTAAGTCTGACATTTCAAAATTTCCCTTAAGACTGGATTTCACATGGGTTATAAGTTTAGGGTCACTACCAGTAAGGATAAGATCATCAACATAAAGAACAAGTATGATGAGATGGTTTCCTACTTTCTTGGTATAGACATTAGGGTCAGAATGGCATCTATAAAAACTAGTGTCAAGGAGAAATCTATCCATTTTGGCATACCAAGCTCTAGGAGCTTGCTTAAGGCCATATAAGGATTTCTTAAGGAGACAAACAAGGCTAGAGTTATTTTGAACATATCCAGGAGGTTGTTCCATGTAAATTTCCTCATGTAAATCACTATGTAAGAAGGCAGACTTGACATCCATTTGATGAACTTCCCAGTTATGTAAGGCTGCAAGGGAAAGAACAAGGCAGATGGACTTCATTTTTGCTACAAGGGCAAAGGTTTCATTGTAGTCAATCCCTTCAACTTGGGAACAACCTTTGGCAACTAACCTTGCCTTAAGTCTTTCAACACTTCCATCTAATGCATACTTAGTTCTATAGACCCATTTACATCTGACAAGTTTTCTTCCTTTTGGAAGAGGAACAAGATCCTAAGTATCGTTCACCATTAAGAAATGATATTCTTCATCCATAGCTGCATCCCAATCTGGATTTCCTAAAGCTTCTGCAAAAGTTTTTGGATCATGATTCTCAGAAACTTAATCCAAAAGAGAAGAGGCTCACTGAAACTGAGAACGTGTTCGATGTTGATCTCTAGGATCACCGGGAAGATCACCAGCTGCTTCACATGTTGAATGGACCCATCGAGGAAGTATTGGTGCTGGTGCAATTAGAGGAACATGAGCAGGTGGAGGTGGATTTTCATCCTCACTGTCATCATCAAAAACTGGAGTTGGAAACTTGTCAAGGAAGCTGGAAGAAGAAGAAGAAGAAGAAGGCACAATCGTTGAATCAGGCTCGCAGGCCAAAGATGGCACACCCGCCAAGTTAGGCTCGTAAGCCAAGAGATTTTCATCAAATTTAACATCTCTTCTAATGATTATACCATTAGAATGTGGTTGAAGAAGTCTATAACCTTTTACATCTTCAGAATATCCAACAAATATGCACTTTTCACTTTTAGGCTACAATGCTTTCCGTTTTTCATCCGGAATGTGAGCCCATGCTTCACAACCAAACACACGAAAGTGACTTACATCTGGTTTAATTTTACTCCATGCTTCTTCTAGTGTTATACCCTGTAAAACTTTAGTGGGTGTGCGATTAACTATGTAATTTGCACAATTTATGGCCTCGACCCAATATTGAAGACTTAGTCCTTTAGATTGGATCATACAATTAGCCATTTCTTTTAAAGTGCGGTTCTTCCGTTCAACTACACCATTTGGTTGTGGGGTATATGGAACAATGTGCTGTTGTTGGATTCCTTGTTTAATACAAAAAGTAGTGAACTTGTTGTTAACATATTCTCCTCCATTGTTAGATCTTAACATAATAATTTGATGACCAGATTGTTTTTCAACAAGGGCTTTGTAGGCCAAGAACATGTTAAATACTTCACTCTAAAGTTTTAGGAAGTAAACCCAAGTGCATCTGGAGTAGTAATCAATGAAGGTTAAGAAATATTTGAAACCAAAAAAAGAAGCAGATGGAAGAGGGCCACATAAGTCACTATGCACAAGCTCCAAGGGAACCGAGGCGTGCCAAGAGGCACATTTGTCAAAACTGTCCCGACGATGTTTTTCGAGTACACAACTGGAACAAACACCATCCTTGCAAGATACCAGTGGAAGACCAGTCACCATATTGTCTTTACATAGTTGTTGCAATGAGCGATAATTTAAGTGACCAAATCGCTCATGCCAAAGTTTGCTCAAGTTATCACTATGAGCAACAAAAACTAAAGGAAAAGGTGGTGACCTAAAGTTGTTAAATTTGTACAACCTGGTAATATCATCAATAGTTCCAGTAGCAAGGATATTTTGAGGATTTTTAAAATCCTTAATTACAACTTAGTGAGGTATAAACGTCACAGTTTTACCTTCACTTGAATGAGTAATTTGATAGACTGATAACAAATTGCAGGAAATTTTTGGAACACATAGTACATCAGTGAAATGACCATTTTCTTCTGGAACTGTTCCAGATCCTACAACACTTAGAGATCTATCATCACCAACAAATATTTGTTTGGTGTTACATTCATGCATAATAGAAAGATGGCTTTATCCTTAGCCGTATGATAAGATGCTCCATAATCAATGAGCCATTCAATTGAAGTAGAAGAAGAAGATGTAGTATAAGAGTAACCAGAAGCACAAAGTGCATGTCCATGAGGGGTATATTCTGAAGATGAATCTAGGCTAATGTGGTGCTTCTTCATTGCTGCTTCTAAGGCTGCCATCTTCTTAAAACACTTAGATTCATCATGATTATCTTTCCCACAAAAATTGCAATGATGCTTAGTCTTCTTTCCTTTTTGCTTGGATACTTTGTCATTTTTTAAAGAAGGAGCTGACTGAGAGGGTTTGGGACCCTTGTTGTTTGGCTTATTATTGCAAAAATTATGTTTCTTGGGAGGCTTGGATTTTTCTTTCTGTTGGGACAATAAGGCTTTCCCAGATGTATCTACATTGTTAATTATTCCAAGATGAATGAGATTATCTTGCTCTCTAATTAAGGAATCACAAAAGGATTCAAGGCTAGGCTCTTGATAGCTAGCTGCAGTTAAGGATTGTTTCATAGAGTAGAATGTAGATACAAGAATAGAATATGCAGGTCCAAGTTTTGAAAGAATATGATAAATACATTGTTTGTATTCTTTCTTAATCTTGCATTCTGCACATAATAGTCTAAGAGTTTTATACTTAGATAAATAGTGTTGAATGCATGAAAAATCATTTGGATTCAAGGAAAGCAACTCATTCTCAAGTTGATGACCCCGAATTTCATTGTGTTTACCAAACACATATTCCAACTTTTCCCAAGCGAGATTAGGTTCATCAATTCCAGATATGTGGAATCGCAAATCAGTAGAGATTGACATCCCAATCAATCCACGAGCTTCATCACATCTATTTGCCCATTTAATTTTCTTATCATCATCAGTGGGTTCTATTTCTTTCCCTGAGGTTATCCTGAAAAGTCCCCTACTTCGCAGAACATCCTCCATACGAGATTTCCATGAGAAATAGTTAGAACTTGTAAGTATAATATCACAAGGGGTGGCCATACTATAAAATAATGGATGAAAGAACAGAAACCAACTATCTGGATGCAAAGAGCTAAAAAAAATGCGGTTTTAAAGAAAACGACACTTAAAACTAATTCTGGATGATGAAGTTATGCTTGATCAAAGAAAATGTTGAAGATGTCCCCAATAGTGATGTGGTAGATATTAACTTGACTAACTAAAAAAAGAAGCCCCCTCTTCCCATGATCAACCTTTGACAATCACTTTTACAATAAAGTTGCTTTGAAGTGAATCACTTTTGTAGAATTAAGTGATGTTCACTTTTACAATAATGTGACTTTTAAATAGTGCGACAATAAATTAAAAAACTTAAGTGACTCACTTTTATTTTATTTTATTTATGTGAGATGCACTTTTACAATAAAATAATTTGAAAATAGAAATTGCATGCACAAAAAAAGTAGCTTAATAAGACTTGAACTCAAGACCTATTAAGTAATAAAGCAACTTTGGACCAAGTGAGTTAAGTTTAAAAGGTATGTAAAATAATGGAAAGAGGAAGTGGGTTTTTTTTTTTGGTTACTCTTCTCTCTCGTTCTCCATGCTTGCTTTCTTTTCTTGCAAATCACAAAAAAAACGAAAAACAAAAACAAAAAAAACTTTTTTCCACACAATGGGGTTAGATCTTGGTTATCTTACCCGGGAAGTCTATGTTTTCAAGTTTTCTCGTTGTTTCTGATTTGCCGTGATCGCACAAGGTGCATGGTAAAGAGCATACATAGCTGAGAAGATAAGAAAAAAAAACTTTCCCTTACTGTTTCTGATTCACCGTGATCGCGCAAGGTGCACGGAAAAGAGCATACGTAGTCAGGGAAGGCAACAATCCAAGACTAAAATAGAAAATATCTAATGACAAACTGATAAAATATGAGAGTTTAAAAAAAACAAATCCGTCACTGTAACATTATACCTTCAGGTTTGCTGAAATGGGTGTTTCTGGAGAAAACAAAAATGGTTTTCGGTGAAACGAAGACTATTTCCAAATGGAAACAGAACTCTAGACGCAATGGAACAGCTCCCATAGGCCACAAATGCACAAAAAATCTAGAACCATAAACCCTTTCAAAGTTTCGGCAACACTGGTTCCAGATCTTGATCAAAACCGAAAGAGGCTCTTCATAAAAGATCTAATACCATGTTCGGGTACACAGGGTACTCCCAAAAGACCGAACACCTTTAGCAACTACTTCACACAAATAGATCACAGATCAATTCACAGATGCTTGTCACGTGGTTAAAACCGTCAAGAGGGAAATAGTCCATGGCCCCAACCAAATAACTACTTGGAGCAATTTATTATGCAAAAGAAATAAAGTTACATATGAGCTTCTCATAATCCATCAACTAGCCAAGGACCCTCTATGCTCTTTAGATAGAGATCATAGACCAATCGGGTGTTAAGCCACGAATCAATGGTAGGTATGATCGAAGAGAAGTTGAACCGTCGGATCACTCTATATCTAGAACATATCGTGACCGTCGGATTAGAATATTTACAAATGCATACTAATGCATACTAAAGAAACACACTTTTACCTAACGGACATATTACACAAGTTGATCTTAACTAACTCCTAAGTGTCTAAATATCCTAACATATTTTTCCTATGACCAGTTAGCGACTGGTTTCCTTATACCTATCACATGGATGATGATTACACTCATCCTATCTAGTAGTGAATAGGGCACACTTGTAGTGGTTCAAACTACTCTCAGTGAAAGTTTGGTCTTCTCTCCAATTTTCATAATATCACTTCCATTTAGAGTCAAGCATGATGCATGATTTTTTACATGTCCTTGTTTTTGTCTCATGTCGAACAAGAAGGGGATATCTCATGCTCATGATGAAATAACAAGGTGGATACATTGGCTATTTTATTTTTTACCTATCATTAGTTGCTTCCTTTGTTAGAGTAGGATAGAAGGATACACTCAACTTTGTGAGGATTAGGTTTTGTGAATCGATCCAATTAACATGTGTATGAAATGAGTTGTAGAATTTAAAAACCAATCCTTTCCACTTACTGACAATCATATTTGTTGTAGTAGAGTATTCATACAACAGCATGAACCGCGACAAAAGGTAGTGTCACATATGACAATAAATGCTCAAATGACAGCAACGTTAATGATGGTATATGGATAAGTGAATTTGGATAAGTTCATCCAAGCCTTCAAAAATGGGAACCTTTCGAGAATCTTGAGGACATATCAAATCAAGGGAATTCTACAATTCATCATTAACATCTTAAATTCAGGATATTTCTAGTAAAATCCTCAAGTCCATCAAACAATAGAATAATAAGTGAGTAACATATAAAAAATTGAAGTCCAAGATTCATGGAATTTAGAATACAATCGAAGAGAAAATCAAAGAGGAATCCACTTCAATGCTTGTACAATATTATCATGAGTATATTCCATCTTGGAAAATGGATGCTCCAATGTTTATTCTTCCTAAACTGGAAAATACACAGCTCTAGGATATAAATAAATACGAAGGTGTGATTACTGAAGAAAATCAACACGGTCAAGTGAAAAAGCTTGTTCTTGCATATTATGATATCACTAATACCACAAAATTCCCATAACTCCCCAAGAATATGTATATCGAGAAAAGTGCATAGGGAAAATTGGTGCTCCAAGAATGGGTTGTTCCATTATCAAAATGAAGAGTACTAAATCTACTGGAAGATCCATTCTTTGGAGAAAATCCATATGTGAAAATGTGTGCGAAAAATATATTGTCTCAAGTACATGGTGGATAGATGTGGCTTAACACAACTATATCCATTGATGCCAAGTTGATTGAATCGAACACTGGTCTACCTACTTCTAGAAAAGATGTAAGCTCTCTCTTTTACAAGACACATAATAAAGCGCTTGGAATAAGGATATCTGATTAATATGGAACTCAATGAGTAGGAAGAGATTTTTTTATTGCTCATATAAATGAATTTAATTTAAGATTTGTTGTATAAATAATGACATGCAATATATTTTGAACGGGACAATGAGTCAGGCCTCAACAACATTCATCGTTGTTGCAAAAAAGTGTGTGGATGGAGTCCAAATGAATTGGGCAACGTTTTTGCTGAATGAATTGCGTGAAAATTTCCTGGAAGCTCAATAAAAAGGTAATCCCTTCCATTACACTTTGATTCTATTTTGCATTTCCTTAGTTGGATGTAAGGAACCAAATGGAAGCCAGTTCTTTGAAAAAAACAGAAGACCCTTCTTGGGTGCACGATTTGAAAATATGTGATTCTCTACGATTACGTGAAGATGAGAAAAAAATGATACCAATTTTTATATCTATAGTTAATAAATTATATTTGTTCTACGGGAAACTCCATGAGTATCGTCTCATGTAGTTGAAACATACAAGGGGATAGTTTGCTTCAAGACTGGGTTGCATTATACCTATGTATAGGCCAAGAGAGACTCTAGAAGGAAGTGGATTCCCACCAAGTTTATGTGTATAGAAAATGATATAGAACAAAGATTCCAGGAATGGGATGCAAAATGGAGAAGAGAACTCATAGAAGAAGAATAGGTCATACAAATAGAACAACCTAACAATGTAGTTCCCATAATTGAAGAAACGTTCATTGAGATGACTCCTAAGTCCACTTAGTAATATGTTCACACTACAAATAGGTAAAATACTAATCATTCAGAAGGATAAGACAGAAAGAAAAGGAAATCCTCCAATCCCAATCCAGTTTGTACACTAACTAGAAATGACTTTCAAAAATTAGGCACAGACATAAAAAATGCAATAGAAGAAGCTAGTTTGAATTTTATGATCAGGAAGAAGGATGTTAAAGAACTTAAAAATCAACAAGAAAAAATCAAAATGGTGATGGAAGAAAATTTTGCAGACCTTTAGCAACAAATATAGTCTTCTAGAGAAAGCAATAATAGTGGATCTCATCTAAATAATCACATTCATGCTCAAAGATGCAGACATTGAATGGAACATTGTCACATTAGAATCCAAAGATCTCCTCTACATCACTGAGACTCTCCATGCAAGGAGCACACAATTTGGTAAGTCATGTAGAAGTATTCATATCATGTTTATCTGAAAGTGAATTGTATGAACTAAACACATATGTTGCACATGAAAGTAGATGGAGACAAGAGGCCATTATATTAGATTGGAATAAAATTCTAAACGAAAAAGAAGTCATACATGATGAATTTCAGAGTTTGAAAGCAGAGAAATAAAATATGGCACAAAAGACATATTCTCTGGAAAGGGAAGCAAAATAAGCAATCGAAAGAGAAAACAATCTAAGGCAGGAATCAAAAGAAACAAGGAAGAATTCCTTAATATTACAAAAGGTAGTATAAGAAGTGTTGAAATTGCTTCCAGAAGTGCAAGAAATTGAAGACACCTCTCCAAATAGAAAAATGATAAAGGTCGGTGAAATTATTCAAGGGTTGTATCCCAAAATTAAATAATTGTCACAAACACCGGTAACTCCTCGAAAAGTCAAAGAAATATGCGAGAAAATACTAGAAAGAGAAAATTGTTAGGATTATTGTAATCCTCCCTTGTCCACCATAGTCTAAATGCCAGCTTACTAGCTTAGGATGTCATTTTCACTTAATTAGTGTATGGACATGTCTTATGGGGCCCGCTAGCCACGTAATGATCCCTCATGCATTAATATAGGAGCTCTAGATACCAATCCCTAGATTTTAGGACATCACTATGAGTTACAGGAGTCCCACCATTAGTTCACCCTAGTCAATGTTGAGTTACGCTCTGATGGAACACATTCAGTTCACTCTCTATTATCCTAGTGCCTCTTTTGCATGATTTAAGAATATGGACGCCTTTACTCACCTACCTCGGTCAGTTAATTGACTGTGAGGTGTTGCAATTGTCTAGAGTTGCACTAGTGAGACTTCAATGGTGATTATTCCATAGTTAGTCATGTATGGAGTCAGTATAGAGTCAAGGATTCGAATCATTCCTAGAGGATTTGAATTCCCTCCTTTGTATCATGGATGTATTACGTACATAGTAATGATTATTCAATCAACTTTATGCTGTCAAATTTTTGCTTCTTGTCTAATGAATTTCACTATGCATGTTCACCAGTTATAAACACTTAAATTATTCCTCCTTCATTCCTCTTTCACTGTGAGTTTCAATATATTCTAAAGATATTGTGGAATTGATAATTCTACATGGTATCAAAGCTCTACATATTTGGTTTACCTTCATATTTAGAGTTGTATGCATGTTAACTGAAGAATTCAATATAATTATGCTTCCCCTGAAGCTGCAAAATGGAGAATTCAACTTCCTTGACACTAAGGATTAATACACCTTTCAATTACATAGATTGGATGGGAGATATGCATATTGTCTTGCAAAACAAGGGTATGTATAGGGTCATTATGGGAAAGGATGTCGAACCCCAACAACCTTTAGAGTGATCAAAGTACTTGAAAAAATTGGATGAATCCTTTGGTTTCATGTGTATTCATATCTCAAGGGAGTTTCTCTTCCACCTTAATGGATTAAAAACAACAAGGGAAGTATAATTGAAGCTTGAATCACTGTTTGGAAAGAAGGATGAGATTAGAGGCCAAATTTTGGAGAATGAGTTTTTTTATCTTCAACCCAGTAGTTTCGAAACCATCCAACATTGCTTCTCCAAATTCAAGTCTTTGGTCATGAAGTGCAAGCAATGTCTAATTGACAATAAGGATGAGAAATTGGTGCTCTCCATTCTGAGAAAGCTTGGCCCTGAATTTTAAATATTTGTGTCCACCTTCCACTCTGGGAGACTGAGAAACCCAAACTGGAGAATTCCCTCACTTGATGCATTCATCGAATACCTCATCCAAGAAAAAATAATTTGATCCAAATGGGAGCCCTAAAATACTCCAAAGTTATAACTCTTTTGTATAGGGATACCGAGAATGTATAAGTAACAGGGAAGAATAAATGGAAGGCCAAGATAAATACTAAAGTCGAACCAAAAAAGGATCTCAATCCATCAGATGGAGCATTAGGTTCTAAAAAGGACAAGTAGAATAGGTTTGAAAATACCAAGTGTTCCTATTGCAAGAAAGGAAATCATTCAGAGAAATAATGTATGAAGAAACCTATATATCAAATGGGAATAATTCTTGAAAATCACAATACTACCTTACCAAAAGGCACAAGGAAGAATGATCCTGAAAGAAATACCGATGATCATGAGAGATGGCATGCACTGAAGGATGGATTTTCAAAATCTCAAGCCTTCCTTATTAATTTAGGATCCTCCAACCACATGGTTTCCTCCAAAGATTCATTTTCTTCATTAAATATAATTAATGGTCTAAGTAATCACATTGGAGATGATACTTAGATCCAAGATGAAGGGAAGGGTACAATAATATTAGAACATGGAGTGTTAAAAAATGTTTTGTATGTACCTTATTTAGCAACAAACTTCTTATTTGTTTACCAGATGACACACATTGGTTCAAAAGAGAGTTGCTTTTGGAATTGACACAATTGAAATATCAAATATCTCTATTGGGAAGATGATAGCTAAATTTGCTTCAACCCATGCCATCTAGGCATATGAGTTCTCACACTTTTTTCCATACTCAGATCCATTGCAAGATATGTAGCCAGTTAACATGGAAGGTAAATCTATTCTACCTACACCATTTGCATATGATGATGTTTCTACTAATGTTTCAGATTCACAGTTCAAAGATGAAGACCAAGTTGAATCAAATCATAATATTGAGGATGAAGTTGAAACATATCCATATCCATATCCAGTCCCTACTCCCAATCCTAGGGATAAATGGGATCATAAATTCATTGAGGACGTTGGGAACATGGTTGGAGATCCATTTAACAAAAGCATAACTGGATATCAATTTCATGATGAGAACCTTGTGCTATGTCATAAATATCCATTTCTCCTAGAGAGGTGATATAAACTCCCATAAAGGTGTTACTTGATGGTGGGTTTTATCGACAGTTCTTAAAAGCGTCTTTCCATGACCCACCAAGGCAGGAAGCCATGGATAAGGAATATGAATCATTGCAAAATAATGAGACATTGGATTATGTATGTCTTCCTCCAGATATAAGATACAAAAGTGTCTTTCTATATGATAAATTGGAAGAATAAATATACCTAGAACATCCTAAGGGGTACACTCGTGATTCTTCCTTGGTATGTAAGCCGAGAAAACCATTGAATGGGATCAAGTAATCCCCTAGGTCATGGAATTCCTAGTTGAACTCTTCCATATTGTCACAGAGGTTTGAAAGCTACAAGTTTGATTAGAAAGAAATATCATCTCCCTTCCTATTTGACATCAGATTGGAAGGAGGTTCACATGATTCACATGCCGTTCATCAGGGAATGAGTCCACAAAAGGACCATCACATTGTATTCTTGATCTACAGAGGTGCAGGTTGCAAATTTTTTTTACAAATATATTTACTTAGGATAAATTTGTCTCTTGGTCTAAAGGCTTGATCCAGTTCCTTAATGTTCATTTTTTTGTGGGGGGGGTTGTTCCCAAGGGTTTTCTCCATTTCCTCAGTTTATTAAGCAGTTATTTTTTCATTATATTGTATGGGTGACCTTTGGTCTCAGTTTCTAGGGCCTAAGTTTTCAAAGTTTAGATTAAAGGGGGGAGGGGTGTTAGGATTATTGTAATCCTCTCTTGTCCACCATAGTCTAAATGCCAGTTTACTAGCTTAGGATGTCATTATCACTTCATTAGTGTATGGATATGTCTTATGGGGATGACTAGCCACTTGATGTTCACTCATGCATCAATATAGTAGCTCTAGAAACCGATCCCTATATTTTAGGAGATAACTCTAAGTTACAGAAGTCCCACCATCAGTTCACCCTGGTCAGTATTGAGTTATGATCCAATGGACCACATTCAGTTCACTCTTAGTTATCTTATCACCTCTTTTGCATGATTTAAGGAGATGGGTGCCTTTTTTCACCTACCTTGGTTAGTTAACTAACTGTGAGGTGTTTTAGTTATCCGGATTTTCACTAGTGAGTCTTTAATGGTGATTATTCCACAGCTAGTCATGTCTAGAGTCATTTTGGAGTCATGGATTTGAATAACTCCTAGAGGATTGAAAATCTCTCCTTTGTATCATGGATGTATTACATATAGATTAATTATTATTTACTCAACTTGATGCTATCAAATATTTGACTCTTGTCTAATGAATTTCACTATGCATATTTAATAATTTTAAACACTGAAATTCTTCCTCAATTCTTATTTCATTGTGAGGTTCACTCTAGCCTGAAGATATTGTGGAATTGATAATTCTAGAAAAAAAATGGATTTAAAAATATTAAGACTCTAGATATGGTGTGCGCTAATAAGCACAAATAAAGTGCTCAGCTATGGACATCCCAAATTGTAACGTCCCCATACCCCATAATGCGTATTATTTAAATTTTTTGCTAAAGAACCTTAATCTTATTTCAGAAAAAAGGGCATGCGTGTTAACACATTCTTCCACCTTCATTCTCAGGTTTAGAAAGCACTGTAAAAGTTTTTCCGCCCTTCAAAGATCCCTTCTATGACCGAAAAAACCATTTCCACACTCCGCTCTCTACGCTTCCGCTTTCTTCCTTTCCGACCTTGAAACTTGGGAATCAAAACTTTAACATTTGATGCAAAGGTTCCACCATGATTTATCCTTCTGCACTTTCTCTTTCCGCCTTCCGCTCAGAACTTGGGATTCAGAACTTCAACATTCGATGGAAAGGTTCAACCATTATTCCACCTTCTGCACTTTTTCTTTCCTCCTTCCACTTGGAACTCAAAAATTAGAACTTTACATTTGACAGAAAGGTTCAACCATTATTCTTCCTTCTGCACTCCCGCTTTCCACCTTCCGATTGGAACTCAGGAATTATAACTTTAACATTCGACGGAATGGTTCAACCATTATTCCTCCTTTCGCATTCCTGCTTTCCGCCTTCCGCTCGGAACTCGGGAATCAGAACTTTAAAATTCGATGGAAATGTTCAACCATTATTCCGCCTTCTGCACTTCTGCTTTTCGCCTTCCACAAGCGGATCCCGGGAATCAGAAAACCAACTTTCCGCCCTATTTCACTTCCCTTTTTTTGTCTTTCGCCTTCTGCTTTCCTCAAGCAGATTCCAAGGGGAAGAAACACTAAATCACAAGCATTCTGATCCTGCCACCATGATTTTAGCCTCTAAGAACTAAATAAAAATGCATTGCAAAAACACAAGACATATATAGGAGTAAAATGCAGGGAAATATGCCCAAGTAAACCTCTACTTAATCATCAAAAAGCATTCAAAATGAACATAGAAATTCATAGACAAATACATGGCATACACAAGCATAATAGAGATACTTATTCAACAGTAAATCCTACTTCATTCATAAGAAACTATAATGCATAAACAAGAAGGACAAAGAATACTTATCTTGGTGATGGAGTTGTCCCGTAACTAGCTACGTGGCTGCAACTTTCCACCAAACCATATGCCAGTTGTGTTGATTAATCTCTCAACACAGCTGCCACCCCCGAGCTAGGCATGATTTCCACAAGTAACTAGGGAACAAAAAACTTACACACAACCATCTCATAACACACACAGTCAAGCCAACACACAGTCGGGTTTCACATACTGTCCAGCCAAGCCAACATACAATTGGTTTTCATAGGCTACTGAGGAAATGACTCAAGCACATCAAAACACAGTCAAAACAACCTATAGTTGTGTTTCTCAGACTACTAAGGAAATGGAAAGGTGGAAGTTTTGAGCTAGTGAGCTCAACCATAGAGCTATGGAAATCTACACAAGATCTATCCATCTTGGCACTTCATAATACCTACACACCCCAACACAAGGAAGTATTCCCTTCATTGCTACATTGTTCCCTCAAACCATACCTTCCCTTCCAGTGCTCTTCAGGGTGTGCTTAGAATATTTTCCATCCCCTCTTGATCTTCCTGTATGGCTCATCTCTTCACTAGGTTTATCATCCAACTCTGGGACTTTTCCACTACTATGTATTCAGACCAAAACAAGGATGCAGATCACAACAACCCACATGAAAAACACAGCACATAGGATTCACACTGTAACACAAAAAAACATGGTCTCCTACTAATCTATGGTTCAGGATAACATTGCAACACATTAACCAATTTCTCTGCAATGGGAAAACACTTGCAGAAACGCATAGAAACACTCTTCTCAAACCAAAACGCTCTGCAACTCTCTTGATGAACAATGCATAATCAACAATGAATAATCACACTACGTGAATTATACAATACTCTCTCCAAACGTTCAACACAACCCATATGAGGCAGGACTGGGCACACATTCTTGGGTTTTCTTTCTTCAAAAGAAAGAACGCAACTATAGAATTGCAGGTTTTCTTAGACATACAATCATACTTCCATTCCTTTCTCTGCCCAAGGAATTAACTACCTCAACCAACCTCTGGAAGCAATGAATGATTGAGGACCGAGGACAAAAAGGTAGCTAAGGTTTCATGGTTTTCCCAGTTGAGATCTGGCCACACCCTATTGGTTCAGGGGGTTTGACTAAATCCGCACCCTATCCCTTATGGAATCATGCCCCCATCTATTTAATGTTGCAGTTCCATAGCTAGCTATGGTATTTATTAAATTGTGCTTTTACATGATATTCAAAATATATTATGCATGACTAGCACAATAACCATAGGCATCAACCTTGATCACCTATACACAAAACACCAAATCAATGGCAGAGCCTTGGCCTTGAGCTCCTCACCATGATTTAATTATAATATATACATCATGTATAATTCAATACTTATGGGGTCAAAACCGGGGTATTACATTCCCCTCCCCCTTACAACAACATTGTCCTCAGTGATTTTCAAAATTGAACAAAAATGGATGTGCCAATCACATGGCATCCTCCAGCTCTCATGCAGCCTCTTCGGGACTGTAGTGCTCCCATTGCACCTTCACCTATCAAATAGCTTGATTACATAGCACTGTGACCTTCCTGTCGAGGATGCATACTGGCTCGGTTTGGAACTCTCGCTCGAGACCTGAATCACATCCCAATTTATCACATGGTTATGATAATGTACATATTTCTTAAGAAAAAAACATGAAAAAACATTATGAACTCTAGTGCTAGGAGGAAATGCAAGTCTATATGCAACTGGCCCTATTTTTTCAAGCACTTCAAAAGTCCCATAGTATCTAGGTGATAGCTTGGCACAACTTCCAAGCTTCAAGGAACTCTTCATTTCCCTCACTCTGAGGTAAACATGATCCCCGACACTAAAATATATATGCACTCTATGCTTGTCTGCATAGATTTTCTATCTGTCCCAGGCTTCCTTCAGGTTCTCCCCAATCTTTGCAACCTATTGCTCCATTTCCTTGAGCAATTCTGGCCCAAGCACAATCTTGTTCAGTGGATTGTCCCATGTCACAGGTGTCCTACACCTTATTCCATACAAAGCTTCATATGGACTCATCCCCAAGGATGCTTGTTGTCCATTATTATAAGCAAACTCTACCAAGTGTAAATAATCTTCCCACTTGGTTGGTTTGTCCATCAAATACATACAAAAAATGTATTCCAACACTTGATTCACTCTCTCTATTTGTCCATCAGTTTGAGGATGGTAGGTAGTTCTGAAGTTCAACTTTGTACCCAAATCTGCAAACAGACCCTTCCAAAAATTGGAAGTAAACTTAGGGTCCCTATCAGAGACTATTTCCTTAGGAAATCCATGCAATCTAAAAATATCCTTCATGAATATTTTTGCAATGGAATCAGTCTTATAAGTGGACTTAACTCATATAAAATATGATTCCTTTGTCAACTTATCCACCACAATCATGATGGAATCATGTTTCCTCCAAGTCATTGCCAATCCTGTAATGAAATCCATAGAAACAACTTCCCATTTCCATTCTGGAATTGGCAAAGGCTGCAACAAATCTGCTGGGTGTTGATGCTCAACCTTCACTTGCTGACATTTCATGCACTTTGAAATATACTCTGCAATGTACTTCTTCATTCCTAACCAAAAATACTGCTTTATGGTTGTATCAATTTTTTTCTAATATCCTGGGTGACCAGAATATGGATTTTGATGGATCTCATCCATAACAATTCTCCTCAAATCTGCTACATTTGGAATATAATTTTTTTTTTTGTAAGTAAGAAGTACATATTCTTCCAATTTATGTCCTTCATACCTCTTCTCAAGACTTTTCTGCTGCAATTTGTCCTTTATCTGTACATACATTTCATCTTTAGCAGTATGGTTAACAATCTTCTATCTCAAATCTGATTGGCAAATACTAAGAAATGCCACATGAATTTCATGCACCTTCCTGTTGAGTGCATCAGCCAATTTTTTTATTTACCTTTTATGTTTTTGATTTCAAAATCAAACTCACATAAAAAATCCATCCATCTAGCTTGCCTAGCAGTTAGAGTTGGTTGATCAAACAAATATTTCAGACCATAGTTTTCTGTCCTTAATTCAATTTTTTTGCCCATTAAGTAATGCCTCCACATCTTGAGAGCATGTACTATGGATCTAAGTTATAAATCATGAGTGGCATAGTTCTTCTCATGATCCTTCAACTTTCTTGAATCATAGCATACCACACTACTACATTTCGATCCAAAATCCGACGGAAAAATCCGACGGCTCGTGGATTTCTTTTTTAAACCTACCAAAAATCACAAAGATAATTTTTTTTTGTTGAAAAAGTGGCCACAAGCGTCGGTTAAGCGACGGCGCGTTGGAAAGTGTCTCCTAAGCGACGGAGTAAGCGACGACAACTTTCCAAAATAGTTATTTTTTATTACACATCCATTTTAGTTGTCGCTTAAGCGACGACAACTACCCAAAATAGCCTTTTATTTATTTATTATATATTCATTTTAGTACCCAAATAGGGAGGGAATTTATGTGTCGGCCCTGGTTTTTATGAATTGAAAGTAGCAGAGACAGCTCAGGTAATTACCCTGGAAGACAGGCCATAGAGAGAGTAGCAAAGTGGTTAACCCCGTTTGGAACCACCAGCAAAGGCAATGGAAACTAAGGAAGAGGAGGAATCGGCAGAGCTAGTAGCGTGGAGGCGGGTCCTAAGAATTAGATCATTGGCACAGGATTCACCAGTGGCGGCAGAAGTGGTAGAGGAGGCACAGGATATTCCTTTGGTGCAAGCAGAAGAAGAAGTCGAGGATCCCCCCTTGCATCAGGAGTTTCAAAAGGAAAAGAATCGGAAGAGCAATTGGGGGGGATTCAAGCGGTTCAAGAGGAAGAATCAGATGTAGCAATTGGTACAGAGAGCAAAGCAGAGCAAGAGACAGTTGAATACCAGGACTATCCTCTTCTTCCTGAGGGCACTAAACTATATGTGGGTAATATCCCCTTTGTGCCTAGGTTTGAATGAAGTTTAAGTCCAAAAGGCCTCAGATTTCCCTTTTCGCAGATTATGGCATTTCGGGTTGATTCACATCTTTATAGAATATAATTTGAACTTGTTAGGGATAACTGGCATGAATTTGTTATGAGAAATGTTTTTGAAGAAACCCTTCCTGAATAGAATGACACTTCCCAAAAGGAAGTTCATGATGTTCCTCATGACATTAACG
>LPNX010105922.1:254697-270957 GCA_001517045.1 Pseudotsuga menziesii | reverse complement strand
TTGTTGATATAGTTGGTATTGAACATCGACTCATTTTTGTGCTGGAATTGAATATTGAGCAGGAAAAACTATTCCAAAAGATGGTGAGACACAACGTTGAATGCTTTCTGCTGGTGCTGAGTATGTCTTATGTAAGGTGAGAAAACAACGTGCTCAAGTTCAAAACTATCATACAATGTTGATATGGCTTACAAGTTACAACACATCTTATTCCTATCTTCAGTTGTAGCTTATGTAAGACTGTAAGGTATAGTTACAGGAAAAGCTGAAAAGAAGAAATCCCAAACATTTCAGTCTTCTCATCAAGATGCAAGATACAGGGGTTGCTCCAGTTAGTTCACCTTTTTATTGATAAACCTGCTCATGGTGGCAGTTAGAATCGAAGGGGTTTGGCTGCACTTTATTTTTTAGTCTTGCAAATTTTTACATATTCAAAAACTCGTCCCTTCCTCTGTTAGAGTCTTTCCTGAGGTCAAGGATACCTCAATAGTCCTTTATAGTAGGGTTGGCTCTACTGCCTATAGTCAATCTAATCGTGGCTCTCTCTCAACTATTCCTTTAGTGACCATGGTTTTGGAGACACATCAATGTTCTTCCCAGGTTGACCTGCAGATACAAAGAAATTCTTACGAGTTGTTTTGGTCTCTTTATTTATATGATTCTCTGGCGGTGCGAATAATTATTCAAACATTTTGCTTTGGTTTCATCATGCAGCGGAGCAAGAAACTCATGAAGGAAAAAGAAAGTGCGAAACCCTTTGGCCGATTTTTAAGGTCGCACATCAAAAAAGTCGATATGTGTTTGATTTGTATTACCGCCGAAAGGAAATATCCAAGGAGCTGTTTGAATTCTACCTAGACCAGGGCTACGCAGATCACAATCTAATTGCAAAATGGAGAAAGGTTAGTAGATGATCCCAGTAACATTTTTTATTTTAGTATCTATGATGCAAGTCAACTGCTCTAAGGATTAATTTTGACTATATGACCATTTATCTTTATTGTATTCCCTTTCAATCCATTCTAGGTATAGACGACATATAGTGACTCCCAGTATGATGTGTTGTAACTTTTGTACACTTAGAAATGTTATTTACTACAAGTGATTTCGTAGCTAAGCATTTCTTAGAATGGATATGCTTTAAAAGTACATTTAGTATTCAGATAAAGTAGGCTATAAGTGTTCTTGGTTTATTTTGAACGTAATATTTTAGAAAGCAAAATATGAAAAAAGAATTTGTAAATTCCTTAATTACACTTTGCATAGCAATATGCTTCATTGTTTTGTTTGTGAGAATCTGACCACTGTTTCTCATGTTACTTTGCTCCATGCAGTCTGGTTATGAGCGCCTTTGTTGTTTGCGATGTATGCAACCTCGTGACCACAACTTTGCTACTACTTGTGTCTGCAGAGTCCCCAAGCATCTAAGAGAGGAGAAGGTCATCGAATGTGTTCATTGTGGTTGTAGAGGATGTGCTAGTGGGGATTGATTGTTTAACAATTTGCATAGCAGGTTTTCTTCGGAATTGTAACAAAAAAAATGTGATTTTGACAGTTGTAAATTTAGTTGTGGGGTGAAACCTAGAACTTACATAAGTCATAGCCATGTCCACAAATTTTCCAATTATAGATCACAGCAGTTAATGTACCTCTCAGAACATTTGAAATATACTCTTTTTCAAATTTGCATGGTTCTTACATTCTACTATTTCAGAAAACAAGTTGTGAATTTTTCTCTTTAGCTTCTTTATTGGAAATGAAGTTTGAACATTTTGTGACAATAATGTACCAAAAATAAGTTGAATTCACTTAGATGTTTATAAGTTATTTTTAGATGCAATTTTTATGTGAGATGTGGACTGCATATCAATATGCACAATTGCATCCCATCTACTCAGTAAACTTGAAAATTGAAACACATCATGTTCCTGGTGTCATTGGCAAATGCCCAAATTCACCTAAGCAACAAACACAGCTATTAGGAAGGTTGCAACTATAGCCAGACTAGCTTGACCTTTTTCTATTGCACGACATGCCAATTTTTGTTCTTATCTGTTAGACTGTAATATTGGCTTCTGGAAGAGCTACAGAGCATTCTTGCCACTAATAAAATAGCACAAATCTGCAAGTGAGCTGCCATTGGCATGGCTTTGATGATCAACTTCTCAATCTTCTTCTGTACTCTTTGCCGCATCTGTTGCATAGATCATTAGGAGACCCTTGAAATGTAAATGGAATGACCAGAAACATGAAAAACTTGCTGGTTGAATCCATCACCACCTTCAGCTTAATTGCCACTCTGGGATATATTTAATACTTTATCTGTATCATGAGTTTTAGGCCACTAAACTTTTGATCCTGAGGCTGTACAATAAATGTCCAGATGATTCTTTGTATTCTCTACAGACTGTCGTTACTCCATGCTAAGAAACAAATCTGCAATCTGCTTTAAGAATTGATGAATTGATTTAGGTGCAACCTGAACTAGGGATTAAGAATGAAGATGACAGGCTTTATACACAGTGTAGATTCATCCGCTCCAGGACAGAGCTACTGGTTTGGAGCATGGCAAGGTTGCTAAGGCAGATAGGGAAATTGCATTGAGATGACACACTAAAATCTTCTGGAAATGGATGGAATTTTTTTTAAAAGAGGTTGTCTGTGGGCAAGTGAACTGGGGGAGTTGATAACCTCCTTGAAAAAAGAAGGTGATGATAGAGAAGAGGCAGAAGGATTTTCTTGTTGGAGGCTCTGCAACCTATAATTAAGTTCCTTCAAGAGAAGCATTTGCAAACTAAGGATGATGGTGTATCATGTATCAGGACTGCATAATTTGGGAAGGGCTTCAAAGTTCAAATAGAAAATGGTGTTATCATGATAGACATATTTAGGTCATGCTATATACTATTGTAAATGCATCATCTAGGATGCTTATTGACATTGCTGCGATTAAGTTGGACATTATCAACAATGTCTATAGGTGGTGGGAATGATTTAAATGAGGGTGATGGGACATTTCGTGGAGATGGTGTTACCATGATAGACATATTCAGGTCATGCTATATACTATTGTAAATGCATCATCTAGGATTCTTATTGACATTGCTGCGATTAAGTTGGACATTATCAACAATGTCTATAGGTGGAGGGAATGATTTAAATGAGGGTGATGGGACATTTCGTGGAGATAAGTATATTTATGAGTTTAGCTTTTTTGACACGAGTGTTCTCGAGCCCTTGTTGGGGATACAAAGAGAAAAAAGCTCATGGAGGCCATGCAAAAATAGAGAAGACAATCCAAAGGTATTGCACAATGCATACACGTAATTAGGTCCACTTGTTTTTGAATTCTTGGTTTACGATTTAATGACTTCTCTTATGTACAGTTTGAAAGACATTGTTGTAAACTTCCTTTCAAGGACCAAGGCTCAGAACTACAAAATATCTGCCAATCCATTTCCTTATTGTTTGGATTATATGAAATACATTTCTGTTAGTGAAATGGGCTTAGACATTTTATTCAGGTGTAGACATTAAAATTTTGTTATTTGAGGCCTTTAATCTGAAGGGACGAGCATATTCTCTGAGAAACAAAGTTGGGTTGAAGGGTCCAGCCTTCTGACAATTGATCTCATGCTACAAGGATATCCACTTTAAATGAAAGCTCAAGTGAGAATGACACTTACACAGACAATCCTTCTGGCAAATTTCTTTTTCTTCGCAAGTGCCTAGCTAGTTATTTTTTATTTATTATAGAAACAATTATCAGTGCACCTTGATTAACCGAAAATTTTAATTTGTTATGTATCATTTTTAAACCTTCCAGTAATATTATCCGAAAATTTTAATTTGTGAGCAGGGTTTATTTCTTGTTCTGTACCAAAAATATTCAACTTCGGCCTCATAAACTCGGACAAATACCAATTATACATTCATTTAACAATGCTATAAAATAATGCCAGTGGCGTTACTTAAAAATGCCAATATTTAATGCTGACATGTTTGGAAAAATAACACTTGAAAAGACGTGTCATTGGGAAATGTTGTCAATTTGATGATATTTCACCATGTTTTCAAAGCATGCGGGGTGGCTGATTTTTTCTCATAAAATTTGAGATATAGTAATTGCCCCAAATTATAATCCATGGAAGGAGCAAGCCTTGGAAGAAAGTGAAACTCAAAGATCCGCATTTTGCAATTTATATAATCAAAATTCTTATAAAGTTAATGTTTATAATATGTCAGCCACGCTTCATAGTTTTTTAAAGAATAAGTATACAATATTCAATTTTGATTTTTTGGTAAATTTCAACACTAAAGATTAACACTTTGGCTTTGACATGATAAATGCATTTCTATTTTTTTTTAAAAACACTGCTATCCGTCGCTTAAGCGACAGAATTTTTTTAAAAAAACATTCCAAACCGTTGCTTAAGCGACACCTGGTAGGAATTTTTTTATAAATTTTTTTTTCCTCGTCGTTTAACCGATGTGTAGGTTTCATAATCCGTCGGTTAAGCGACGTCCTGCAGGTATTTTTTTAAAATTTAATATGAATTAGATGTCGGATAACCGACGCTTTACGTTCAACCGACGGTAAACTTAACTGTCGCTTAACCGACGGAATGGAAAGATGTCAGATAACCGACGCAAAGCCACCGACGCTTAGAAAAAATCATAGTGTCGTATATGCGACAGGGAAGTGTCGAAAATTCGGCACTACGACCGTCATATTTTTGGTCGAAATGTAGTAGTTGTCTTACATGTAGTAGTTGTCTTACATAAGAACTCCTCCAAGCCCTTGACCGCATGCATCAATACACACCGCAAAATATTTGTTCGGTTCTGCAATTTTCAAAACTGGCGCACTTGTGAGAAGATTCTTCAACTATTGGAATATTTCTTCACACCTTGGTGTCCATTCAAACCTCATCCCCTTCTTTTGAAAATAAGTGATGGAATGTGCAACCTTCAAGAATCCTTCAATGAATCTCCTTTGTATCCTGCAAGTCCCATAAAAGATATTACATGTGTCACATTTATTGGGGTAGGCCAATTCATAATGGCCTCAATCTTTTGAGGGTCCACAGATATTCCCTCATTTGAGATAATGTGACCCAAATAGTGAATCTTATCTTTATAAAAGTCACATTTGCTTAGATTTGCATACAACTTATGCTCCCTTAGCAATTGCAATGTTAATATCAAATGATCTTCATGCTCTTATTCATTCTTAGAGTAAGTAAGAATGTCATCAAAGAAAACAAGAACAAACTTGTCCAAATACCTGCTGAAGACACTATTCATAAGGCACATAAATGTAGCTGGTGTATTTGTGAGACCAAATGTTACCACTACAAACACATAATGTCCATACCTTTTTCTGAAGGTTGTCTTATGAATTTATGCATCCTTGATTCTTACGTGATGGTAATCATACCTTAAGTCAATCTTGGAAAATACCTTTTCTCCTATCATTTGATCAAAGAGGTCATTAATCCTAGGAAAAGGGTATTTATTCTTCATAGTGATTGTGTTCAACTGTCTGTAGTCAATACACAACTAGGGTATACCATCTTTATTTTTCACAGACATAGCTAGTGCTCCCCAAGGAGACACACCTAGCCTAATATACCTCTTTTCCAACAACTCTTGAAGATGCATCTTTAGCTTTAGAATTTCTGGTGTGCTCATTGTGTAGGGTGTCTTGGACACTAGTGCTGATCCTGGCACAAGTTCAGTTGCAAAATCAATATTCCTCTTTGGAGGAAGCCCTTGAATTTCATCAGGAAAAACATCCTTGAATTCCTATAACACATGAAAGTCCTCCAATCCAAGATTTTCATTCTCTGCTTCCTCCACAAAATGAGCTGCATACACTCTGCAACCTTTCCTATAGAACTTCTTCAGCTGCATTGCTAAAGCTTGTCTACTAGAGATCACTTTTGGAATGCATTTTACAACCTTTAGTTTTCCTTCTTCATTCAGGAATTAAAATGTCTTGTTGTTGCAGTCATGTTTATCCCTGTGCACTTCTAACCAATCCATTCCAATGAGTATTACATAGGAACCAAGTGGTAGAAAATTCAGGTATGTAGAAGTGACCAATCCATCCATAACCAATGAACATTTCTCTACCACTTCACTAACCTTTCTCTTAATCCTAGTGGCTAGCTAAACTAACCATGATTTTTGATGCTTTGATTTCTTCAAAGTTCACATCTCAACAAGAATAGGGGTGATATAACTATGAGTGGATCCAGGGTCAATAAAAAAGAAGAAGGTTGCTCAACAATATTACCCTCAACTTCAACCACAGTTGGTTGATGATCTTCCTAGTGGTCCTTGAAGACTGCATGAATTCTAGGAATGGTCCTTGCTTCATGACCCAAAGTTTCATCTCCTTAGGTGTTGTGGGATTGAATTTCATCCCCTTTTCGATGTGGAAAGTACTTAATCAAATGGTCTCCTCCACATCCCCAACATTTGAGTGGATTCCCTATCTTTTCTCCCATCATTCTAGTTGGCTTAATCATAGCTTGTGATGGATGCCTTTACTAATTTCAGGAGTGAGCAAGTTTGGAACCTTTCTTCCTTTGGCCAAGCTTCACATTCTTCTTGCAGGAATTTTTCCTAATCCCATCTGTATTTGTTGTCTGATGTCCAGAGTTTATCTGCCTTTGGAGTTCTATTAAAATATGTAGCATGGCTGTAGTCAACTGATTTTTCTCTTCCAGAGCCTTGATCACCCTTTTGTTTTCCTCTTTGCAATTCAACAAAACCACCCTCAGTCTCCTTATGGTAACTGCAACATTTGTGGAAGTCTCTTGATTTCTCTTCCCATCATAATTCTGTTTTATCATTCTCAACCTTAATATTTTCCCCCATATCCTCCTCCTTGTGTCCATAGGGATCATATGCATCATCCATGCTTTAGGTCCTCACGGCCGAGCCAAAACCCTACTTTTTCAATCTGCACAATGACTCTACAAAATGTGTTAAAAGACACCATTGTTAGGAAATATCAGTAATTCAAAATCACTTACCAACTGATGACTGCAGGTATGAACAGTTGAGATCGTGGTATCACCCAGATATACGGTCAAGGTTCATTTCGAAAATAAAAGAACGAGAACGATAAAGTGGGCGTTGAGTTACGAAATCGGAACTAATTGCCACAAAGGATATTATGATCAATAGATGAGGTTGATCCTCAAATATCAATGGTTGGAAACATTTTTTCCGAGTGAACTAGCACGCATAAGGTTTTATTTTTCCCAAAATGTATCCTAATTGAAAAAATACTAGAATATTCCAGGAATATTTTGTATTTTGGGCATAACATTTTTCTCGTAACTCAGAATTAGGTGCACTGTAAACCATTGGAAAGGTATTAAAATTAACTACGAATTTATTATTTTTAGTTTTTCATAATTCCTTACCGTGTTTCTGGGGCAAGTGTTTTAGTAACAAAGCGTATTTTAAAAGATTCTTTGTTACTAAAACGACTTGCCTGGAAAAACGGTAAGGAATTAGGAAAAACTCAAAACAAAAAAGTTGTAGATAATTTCAATACCTTTCCAATGGTCTAAAGGCCGCCTACTTTCAAGTTACGAGAAAAATATTATTCCCAAAATACAAAATATTCCAAGAATATTTTCACTTTTTCTTAGATAGGATACATTATAGAAGAGGATATAATGTTATGGTGGATGAAGAAACTTTTACTGCGCACGATAGGAAACGTGCGCAAATGATTTGTCCTCCTCCAATTGGATATTGCGCTCGGAGATTGGGGGTATAAAAATCACTTTTCGGGGTGTGAAATCTCTATGGAATTGGGTTCACTGTCAATTTGAAGTCTGCTTCTTTAGTTAACTTTATAGAGCAATTCCTGGGACATTTGTTTGGGTTAGCTAGGTTTAGTAGATCCGCTAAAATAGTAATATATCTTGTCGCAATTTTCTTTCTACAACTATTTAACTTGGCCCATATAGGCCCAATGCTGTAACCAACAGGTCTGTTCACTGTTCAACTCGACCCATTTAGGTCCTAGTGCTACAACCAACAGCTATGATACCACAATGTAACATCCCCATGCCCCATAATGCGGATTATTTAAAATTTTTTCTAAAGAATCTTAATCTTCTTTTGAAACATAGGGCATGGGTGTTAAAAAACTCTTCCACCTTCATTCTCAGGCTTAGAAAGCACTGTAAATTCTTTCCACCCTTCATAGATCCCTTCTGCGACTGGAAACACCATTGTTGCATTGAACCTATTCTTTTTGCACTCTGTTCTCCTCACTTCCACTTTCTATATTTTCGACCTCAGAACTCGGGAATCAGAACTTTAACATTTTATGAAAAGGTTCCACCATGATTCCACCTTCCGCACTTCCACTTTCTTCCTTCTTCTCAGAAATTGAGAATCATAACTTCAACATTCGACGGAAAGGTTCAACCATTATTCCGCCTTCCACACTATTGCTTTCCACCTTCCAGTCGGAACTCGGGAATTAGAACTTTAACATTCGACAGAAAGGTTCAACCATTATTCTGCCTTTGACACTTCTGCTTTCGACCTTCCTCTTAGAACGCGAGAATCATAACTTTAACATTCGACGGAAAGGTTCAACCATTATTCCACCTTTTTCACTCCTGCTTTCTGCCTTCTGCTCAGAACTTGGAAATTAGAACTTTAACATTGGAAAAAAAGGTTCAACCATTATTCCACCTTCTTCACTTTCTCTTTCCTCCTTCCATAGGCAGATGCCAAATCGGAAAACCAACTTTCTGCCCTGTTTCACTCTCCTTTTTTTGGCTTCTTCCTTTCGCTTTCGTCAAGCGGATTCCAAGAGGTAGAAACACTATATCACATGCATTCTGATCCTACCACTGTTAGAAAACAAGACCGCAGAGCAATAACAGATATATAGTTAAATCAATAAACAAGATGCAAAACACATTAAAACATTACAGAGAGACACAGATATAACGTGGTTCACCTAAACGATGGGCTACGTCCACAAAAAAATTTCTAGTCCTTTTATTATAGTCCAGAAAGATGAAGGGATACATCCTGCAGCAAAACTGCTACACTTCCTCTTCACTCTCTCACAGTCTCTCTTCCAATACAATACAATACCATACTTAGTTGTTTTACAATGCTTTCTTTTATAGGGGAAATACAATGGGAAAATTCTAGGGTTAACCAATACCATGGGTCCGCAATACTGTTGGCCAACACACATACCAAAATTTTTTCTTGGGGGTAGGGGGAATGAGTGTATAGTACTCCTGGGTTACAATCACAACTGAATAATATCTTTGGATCTGGAAGATTAGGCTCCACAACCAACAACCACTAGGATTTTAGTTTCAAAGGACTTAAGAAAAATGCATTGCAAAAACACAAGGCATATATCACTACTACATTTCGATCCGAAATCCGACGGAAAAGTCCGACGGCGCGTGGATTTATTTTTTTAAACCTACCAAAAATCACAAAGATAATTTTTTTTTTGAAAATGTGGCTATAAGCGTCGCTTAAGCGACAGCTAGTCTCATAAGTGTCGCTTAAGCGACGGCTAAGTTCGTAAGCGTTTCTTAAGCGACGACGCATTTTGAACATGGTGATAACTTTATTCTTTAGTAAAGGTTCCTAAAATGTGTTCATTCACTATCTTGGGTTTCTTTGGGTCATAACCACTTCCTTTGTCACTAGAATTGCTATGAGTGTTTCTTAAATTTCCCTATATTTTGAAAGACCCATGCCTTTTACTTTAGTGTTTTCAACTTCCATTTTTTCTTTCCAAAAATTGGTATCTTAACCCCAAATTCAATCCCAACACAGCGAGGAACTTCTAGTTTTTATCTCCAGAATGGAAAGAGGGATAGTAAACTTATTTTTACATTCTTCCATGTTTTTTGCAAATTTCCTTCTAGGGTCACATCCTCTCATCGTTTATTTCAAGGTTGGAACTATTTAGAGATAGTACCTCCCTTAAAGGTTTCCAATCCTAAAAATCATAAATAGCCCCAAGGTTGCTTGAGTTATCCTTATTTGTCTCAACCTGCTCTTTTCTTCATTACCTCTAGCCTCCAACTATATCTTCCTTAATGTCTATAATAACACCTTCTAGGAGATTGATTTCACACTCAATTGTTGTCATATTTAGTTTGAAGATAACTCAAAGTCAAACCATGAGATATCATCAATCTATTTTGATTTCAAAGAATTCATTTCCTTGGTAAAAATGAGGAATTGATCAATTTATTTTACGATCATATTCCCAATTCCAAATGACATATGAATAAGTTATTTTTTTAACCAGGATTGAAGTAGGCCCATTTCAAACCACATCAACATATTTACAATCAGAAATATTTGGCATAAATGAACTTTGTAATAAGTCTAATTTTTCCTTCAAAAACACATACTTGAATCATGATATAAATGTCTCCATACAAAACCTCGCTCCTACTATTGAGTGATTACTCATTTCCTTTGTTGGAAATCTATCTGGTTCTTCACCTGTGACCATTTTGCTTGCACCTTAAACAAAAATATCATGTATAGTATGAAAATACTAAGGGTTGGTTTGCCTCCACAAAATGGGGTTTCATATTTGAACATAATCGGCTCCTAGGTCCACATCTCCTCATAAGGACAACCCCTCAAAGTCGTTACATAATACCAAGGCATAAAGAAAATATGAATCCATATGGAACCTTATAGTTTTGGGGAATTCGGTATATTGTTGTGAAATTTCATTTTATATGAATCTTCGTTGATCCATAACTTATAAAATGAACATAATGTATGGCATATGCTACACACCTATCAAATTGGGTTGTACGAGACATTTGACAAGGAATAGACTTCTGCAGAATTCACATTTAATAGCCTGCCAAGAATGGGAAGCTCGTGCAGTAGTACTGTACATAGGGGTTTTGAATCTGATATAATCGATGAACAGAAGCAGGTTGTGAGAAGGAAGGCACCGAAGAGTAAGGAGTTAAGATTGATTGTTTTTCCTTGGAAACAGCCCTATGAGAGCCCTTACACGGTGTATTCAGATGAGGAGGAGCCTTTCGGGGTTTTGAAACCGAGACTTAGCTGGGGGATTGAAGTGCTGGATCGAGAAGATGAGGAGGAAAGGTCGAATATTGATGTCTTATGCGGCTCTGATTTGGTTTCTTTTTATGGACTGTGAAGGAAGGATATACTCAATTTTTTGGAAAGAAGTTTGAGCGAAAAGGAGAAGACCTGTACTCGGGGAATCAGAAGGATCGAAAGGAGACCCAGTAAGTTCGCTTGGCTCGCTGGCCCTGATAATCTGTGTATGCACATTGTCACTTGGAATATGAATGGCAAGGTACACAAATCTATCTATGCTCTTTAGGAACAAATTTCTTCCCTTTGTAGATCCTCAGGGTTTAGGAGACTCATTCAGACCTGCAATAGTTTAGCAAATCAGGGATGAATGTCCTCAAAATCTGCTAAACTGACCTAACACACACTACCAGATTCGATCACAGAAAACAAGGAAAACACACAAGGGCCAACTGCTCAAGCTTTATTAAATATCTAGACCTGTTGGAATTACAACAATAGAAGTCAAGTCTTCCAGAAACTTTCAAGCATAGGATGTTGAGTCTTGGTTTTGAGGAATTTGAGGGTGGTAATATTAGGTCGCCTGAAAGGTCTGGGTTGAATGACAGAGAGGGCTCTTTCTCTCCATCTGTCTATTCTTGCAGTAGGATAAATTCCAGTGCAGAGAGAGTAGATAGCTCGGATTTCTGGGATGGGCAGACGAGAGACGTTGCGCAGAGACATGCTAAGGAAGCAAAGAGTGGAAGGATATGTCTGGATAAATGGAGTGATGCTGCGAGTTCTTCGCGGCCACAACAAGAGAAGGGGGATACATTCTTTCTGGAAATTTTGTTGGGACATGGCTTAGACTTTGGTCCTTTCAATCCATTGCAGTCAGATGACTATCCTCCTTTGACTAAAGCAAAATACCTTACTTTGAATGGGAGGGATGGTCGGAATAAATCTGATATTGATGGGGCAGAGAGCATGGAGATGGATGCCATTGAAAAGTACCTAGAAGAAGATAACCTTACACTATGGGAATGCATTGAGAGGTTGTTTCAGAGGGTGCAGCAGCTAGAGAAAAGGACACACAATGATCAGCTGGATATTGAATGGGTTGCAACAACGAAGGTGCTTCAAAAAAGTCTAGCAGCCTATTCAGCTAGTTTGAGAGATGGATTGAATAAATATTTTCAAAGGCTTTCCAGCAGGGGAGAAGCTGGTGAAGAACGTTTAGATGGAAGTGATGGATCATCAAATCTCAATGTCAACAGCTCATCTTTAGGAGAAAAGGTGACTGAGTGTGAGAATGAAAGTGACAGAAAGTCTGGTATGAGTTCTCTCTTTGAAGAACGAGATTCACCTTCCCATATACATGAATCAATGATTTTGACAAAGAAGGTGCTGCATACCAAATTAGTACCCTATTCCAGGGAAGGATCTAAGTCCTCTCAGAGTCTATCTACAGAGGATGAGGCAGTGTCTGATAGTCTGATGGTCAAAGAGATTGTAGAAGAAAATTACAAACTAGACATTAAAGGCATGTTGACGCAAGAGGAATCAATCGCCATAAAAGATTCTTTTACTCAACCTATGGAAGATGAAAACAACAGAAAAAATAGCGTCAGTGATGTTTCTGATCAAGAAAATAGAAGTACAAGAACAAGAAGATGCAACTCTCTAACAGGAAATGGGGTAAATATGACTGTAGTGAACAAGGAAGTGATAACTGTACATCATGATGGCCACATGAATACAGCAGGGCATGTTGTTGACAGTCATCCTGTGGAATTGAGGCCTAATACTGAATGTGATTCCTTCCAAGGTGAAGTTAAACAGCTTATTCAGAGAATACAATCATTGGAAGAGGAGAGAGATTCTATGAGATAGGCAATTCAGTATTTGAAAGGACAAAATTCACGTTTAGCACAGTTGAACCGGATAGCGCCAGAAGGTTATGAAGGGCAAACACCATCTCAAAGCAGGAATGTAACTAAAAGGCTGCCTCCACCCGAGGACTCATCAATTTTTTCTTTAATAAAGGTATCCTTGATTGACTGTTTTTCTAATGTTAATATAATTCCTTTTTCAATTGCTAAATTCTTTTCGCTTCTCTCTCTCTTTCCTCATTCATATATGTTCTTTCAACATACAAAAATATATACTTATTCTATTCTGTTTGTTTGTATGTATTTTCTAATTATAATATGCCTTCTTTATTTTGGAAAACTTACATGCACGATACAGTAAAATGTTGTCTTGTACCGTGCCAAAAATTGTGGGTGATCAATTGTATTAGTTTTGTTCTTAGATACTATGACCATTTTCAAAAAACATCTTAAAGTTCAAGACTGAGTTTATATATCATTCTCCTTGGCAATCATTTTTCTTAGGGTCTCCTACTTTGTTGCACCCTAAGTTGCAAGAAATTCCTTGGAGGGCCTCGATTCAAGCCCTAAAACTTTACAATACTCTGAAATGCATACCAACTGCCTATGAAATTCCAGGAAACATTTCAGATGGTATTTCAGAATTCTGAAACGCCAAGTCGCGTTTCATTGGAGTTTCCACACAAAATGGGTGTGATTTCGCATGTTCTGATTGCATTTTGACTAGGGAGTTGACCATGGGGACTCATCCAAGTGATTTTATCTGATAGTAACCCTAGTTTCACATTGAAGAAACTTTTAGAAAACCCTCACAGACTATCTTTGTTCTAAATAAACGATTTGACTCTCATTCTTTTTCATACTTGCTTCAACAGCATTTGAACAAAGGGGTTTCCTACCAAGGAAAAGCAATTTCCTTGTGTTTTGGAGCATTTTGATTTGGGTTTGGTGTAGTTGTAGTGATTGTGGGAAGCAAGAGGGTTGTGCCAAGGTTCATTTCCTCACACTTTCTTCAACAAAATTTGAGAAAAAGTGTTTCATGCAGCTACAGGAAACATTTTCTATGTTTTGGGCATCAAGATTATTGTTCTGGGCTTCTTTAAACTTTCTTGCTTAATTGTTTCCTTATATATATATATATAATATACCATGTTTTCCCATTTCCAAATTTTGGGGGGTCACATTTCTGGTTTGTACCCTTTCTCGTACCAAGCAACTTTGGTTGCACCCCTGGTTGCCAAGATTTGCTACACAAAGACCTCAATGTCCAAACTAGGAGAAATTTTTGTATACCAGCGAAGTATTCGAGCAAACGAGGATGTTGGAGGTTGATTGGATGAGCGTAGTAGATCAATGGGCACATGCTTCAACTGATTCTTATATCATTGAATTTGCTATTGACATTTATGCATCTCATGGTCTTGCATGTGACGTCATTTTGATGGCTGACCAAATATTGAAGTTTTTTTGTGAAGAGCTTACCCATGGATATCAAGATGTTGGTTGAATAGAGAGTTCAAAGAATCCCCATTGGTGATTGTTGTCCCCTTAGATGTTCCCTTTGGGAAAGGAATGATGCCAAGACAGCCACAGTCCACTTTAGGTCCCAAGCTGGCTCTTGGACCAAAGGGAGTCAACCCTTGATCATCTTTAGAAGGCACTGTCCACTGTCAGCTCAGCAATGTCCTCATATCTTCAGGTTTAGCCTGAATAATTTTTCCAAATTTAGAGAGTTATAAAGCAGATTGGAAAGAGTTTGGTTAGAAAATCATCCCACACAAAATTGTAGGAAATCAATCAACCATTTTAGTGGGCACTTTCTCCCACTCTTTGTGACATAGAGATTTGTCTGGTGAATATAGGAGACAAAAAGAATACCTGAGTGAATCAACATCTTCCGAGAGTCATAAAAATCACCTACCCTTCATTGGCTTCAGAACTAGTTTGAATTAGTTTGAGTGGTGAGAACAACTGGAGGAGCTTGGGGGGATTTGGGCGTGAGGTTGAAGAACTTTAAGACTGGTCATCAAGGAATAGTCTTGAACTCTGTTATCAGGACTTATGACCATTTGGAGCAAGTACTAGTCAGGTTTAGGTAATGAATTTCCTGCCTAAATATCTTGTTACCCACACTGATGTATCCATATTCCCTGAGGTCCTTGGATAAATTGACTCTTAAGAAGCTCTTTATTTAGGGTGTGGATTAAAGCACTTAAGCTCAATGACAGATAACCACTAGAATGCATGGAAATAGGATCCAAACAATCCCATACCATGGTGAAGCTACGGAATTCATCCTACACGGGACAACAAATATGAGCAGTCTTCTCAGTGGGTTCTCAATCCCACGGGAGAAAACAATAAGGGTGTTATCGAAAACCAATGGTCTCTACGACAAAATTTCATCACATGCCGCTTGATTCTGAAAGTATAAACATAAATAATCGTTTTGTAAGGTTTCAGTTATTCTGGCAGTTCCAACCACGCAGCTCTCAGCCCGCCTTCATGCATGAGTTTATAATGGCCTCTTGATGGGTGCAGCCAATGAAATATCCAAGTAGTGTGTACTGATTGTACTTATTGCAAGTAATTCCTTTATTTAGAAACATAAATAGTAACACGGATAAAAGGGTCTGGCTCATTACCTGGTGGAATACCTCCAGGATGAATCTCTGGGGTTCTTCTGGTAGCACCATTGTTGGATGCCTCTGTGATAGACGAAATTACATGCTGGAAGATGCATTTCCAGAAGCATTAACATTTACCTTACCATGCACTTTTTAGTCAGCACCATTGTTGAATGCCTCTGCAATAGACAAATTTACAGAGTGAGTAGATGCAATGCCAGAAGCATTAGCATTTGCATTACTGGGCCCTTTCTGAGCCATTATGGGTTCACAATCACCCTATAGGGGGAAGAGTGGCTGCTCACTGCTTGAACAATACAGGTAGCAGCAAGGTCAAGTAGTAAATACTCAGCAAAGACAGGACTGTTTTATGGTAATTTTCTAGTCATAGTCAGTGAAATGGCTCTAGATTATGTTGTACAATTCTGAATGGTTTTTTAATCTGCTCTAGATCAATGTTAATACCTCACCTATTTGTAGTTTGAATGACTGGTTGGGAAATGCTACGATGGAATATTTTTGTCCTATTATGTTTGTCTTATTCACAACTAGTAGACAGAGTGGAGTGCCATACACATGGGCAGGACTAGGATAGCTTGATCTATTGAAGTGGCAAGCCTTGGGCTGTATGCCATGGCATGTAG
>LPNX010105922.1:170327-250412 GCA_001517045.1 Pseudotsuga menziesii | reverse complement strand
GACCTCCACGCCAATCCTTCATAGATGGACCATCTACGGTCTTCTGTGTAGCTATTTATACATTTCCTTGCTATCTGCAAATACATCAAGGCAGAGTACATAGCATTAGAGTTTGGTCTTTTGTTTTTTATTAGTAGCTCAAATCCATCCACGGTCATTTGTAAACCTATGGAAGTTAACTTAGTAAAACCTGATGGATAGTGTTCTTGTGGGGATTATTGGTGAAGCTAATGGTTGCAAATTACTAGCACGAGCTGATAAGGAAACTGCATTGTACATTTTTGAATTGGCCTTCTGACATGATCGAATACCAGGTACTCATTGATTTCTGGGAAGTTTACTAGTTAGTAACCAACATAGGATGAATTGATGGTATCAGACTTCATTTGGCCCTTACAAGCTGTGATGTGCGCTTAGACCAAGAAAATCAGTGCATATATTAGCTAGATCATGGGGTATACTTGTTCTGATAAGATATGACAGTCATTGAACATCCTCTGTAATGTATTGGGTTTTTTGTTCAAACTACAATGAGAATTTTCCTGTCCATTTCTTTCTATATTTCTTGTGGTAATTGGTATTCATTTATTCACAAATGCATCAATCACAATATCTCTTCAGATTTTGATGGATAGAATTTTCTTTTCTAGTATCAAACATACATCAGAACTGCGATTAGTTACGAATACAGTGCATTAGATTCTAGAAAGAGGATGACTTTGATCTGAATGCAGAATCTATTCTCTTTCCTGAGACACAGTATGATCAGAGTAAATAGTTAATGCTATTTGTGGAAATTGATTCTTGTCTAGAGCAGGTTTGAAGCAACCAATGCTCGTCTTCATAATAATCCAGGCTTCAATAATACAATGCAATGGGAGGATGCTTAGTCGAACTTGAAAAGTATGTCATGTGGAAAATACATGAACAGTCTTACAAGCTGATATATCTCTTCCGGTTTGTTACATATACATGGGATTTATTGACAAGTGAATCCATTTGGCCATCTCAATGTAAAATGGCTCAACATATACAGGTACCTGCTTTCATCCCTTCAAAGTTCAAACCTAATCCTGAAATATTCATGATCAAATTTTTATTTTACATTCTATAAAGAAGCAAATATAACACATACTGTTAACATCTCCTGTTTCAGAATAAATTTCTAACTAATAGAGGTATCGATATATGCACATTTAAAGGAGTTCCCTAGTCAGAACTTCTCTAGCATAGAACTAAGTTACTTTGTCTTCTCCTACAACAGCAATGTCTATATGCCTAGGAGTAATTTGATGTTACATATGGATATAAAATTATAAATTGATTATTATCTGAACTGAGTTTGAAGCAAATCAAATTTGTCTGATGTAATTATCAAACCAGATTTTAATGACAGACTGATTTGAAAGGATACACTGTGCAATGCAAACAATACATGTAATAGAATCTAAATCAACTGTTTTACGGGCCTAGATATTTTTTGGAACATAGACTACAATTCATTCAAGCACACCAGATTTAAGGCAAGCACACCAGATTTAAGGGGCATTTGGCACTAGCTTCAGCCACTTTGTTCAGGAAGTTAAAGTTAAGATAAATTACTTTATAATTTTGTTTCCCTTACCATAGAAAACTCTATACTCAGTACTGTTCAGTATGATAAATTGAAGTTATTTTCTGAAACTTACTGAAGTTACCTCATGGGGTACTTTAAGAAAACATGTAGCAGATGTTGGGATCCTGGTTAGTTAGTGGAGTAGGTGTGTTACTAATCTTTTCCCCAAGGTTTAAATTTTTCCAAAAGCATTATTGTCCTTCGCCATTCTGAACCATTGCTCCTGTCAGTGTAAGAAGTACTAGCGTTATTGTAAAAAATTCCCATAACAGGCCCAGGTGCTGTTTGCACGTATTGACAGGAAACACTTGTAAAAGTAACAAAGGTTGTAGGAACATTTATGATAATGGTTAATATTAAGTTTGCAGTAGACATTATAGAACCCCAATGCCACATTTAAAACTTTAGTGATTAGGACAGTGTCATTGCCGGACTTTCTAGTCTTTTTTAAAATGACAGTTAGGAACAATTAGGAAATTAATCTATTATGGTTATTTTGCTAGTATAGGGTATTGGTGTATTAAATGCTCGTTAAAAAAACTTGATTTCAATCTTTAACTGATATGATTGAATAAAGGTTCTGGAAACACCAATAGAACACTTGTAAGTGCCGGCAGAGTGCATGATGACACTAATATAATTATATAAAACTTGGATCCTGAGCTATTATCAGGTGATGGTTGCTAGTGAAGCAGAATAATAAAATTTACCGCAAGGATTAGCAAAAGGAACACAACCTTTTGTAAGACACAATATCAAAGTCAAAGCATGTCAACCTATACCTTGTCCCAATAAAATAGAAGATAATAACATACGATAAGACAATTTTACTAAGGTCCAATGAATGACCACAATAGTAGGTCAACAGTACTCAAGAATAGAGAGAGGGAGTGTGAAAGCATCTCCAATTGCCACTATATCAAAAGCTGAAAAGCATAAAGACTAATAGAAAAAGCACCAAGTATTCGGCCAATGGGAGTACAAAATAAGTGCAGAATAAAACCATGACAAATAGTAAGAGCAAATGTCAAGGTGTGTTGGAGCTAGAGACCAAGGCCAAATGAGGGAGTGGCTAATACTTGCAGCTATAATGTAGAATAATGACAAGTAGCAGATGAATGACTTTTCAAACTTTACGAACAACTCAACTTAGTCAGTTTGGTTGAAAGATTTAGAATTTTAGCTAAAAGAAATGTTGCACAGCAGCTCAAACGTGTAGTCATGGTAGAGCAAACTGCATATAGAGGTAGGCGATTTCAGAGAAAACAATAAAAATAGAAACTCAAGAGATGGTATTGAAGACCAAGAAGCATTGATAGCAAAAATAATCCATTTTGGTGTCTTTTACTGCATGAATGACAAACAGAAAGTACACAAGTTAACAATGAGTCTAGCTCCCTTCATCTACTTTCCAGAACAATGTCGGTTGATCTACTGAATTAAGACTTTACACATGTCTTTACTTATCTATTCATGTTGTAAATGTAAATAGAACTTGAACTAAACAACAATAAACACCCAGAACAACATAGATACAGAATTGGAACTAATTATCTTTTAATGATAGTTCAAGATTACAATTAGATGCTTTACCACCCAAATCTAGGCATTTGCCGAGTATCACCTTCAAGCTTGGTTCACAGATTCTGTCTAGGAGACTTGACATGCAGGCAGCACGTGCAACAAGGTGGTCACAGTGGCATATTTAACATAATCTCATTATCCCTCAGCTAGGTCAATACCAACAGAGAGTAGACTTAATAGATATCATAGAGGACACTTGCCACAGCCCCAATGGTCTTGTTCCAAAAATTATTATTGGGTGTACTTCCTAATGATCAGACCTTGTGATAAGAGAGACACGGAAATTAGTAATTAAAGCATAACTGTTATATGAACTCATCCCTCATTTTGAGGAAAGTAGATTTTTTAATTTTTGTTGAGGATTTTCATGTATCAATATTGAAGAATGCACATTTGTATGGTTGATTGTAAGAGTGCACTTTAAATGAACTCTCTGTCTATCCCTTAATATAGATATCATGCAATCCATTTTATTAGTCATGGGAGTTCATGTTCAGTAACCATTTACTTCAGTTTCTGTCATGTATAATACTTTTCTTCAATAATGGAATGGTTTACGCTAATCAATTGCGTCGCCTAGCTTTCATGTTGGACTTATGTTTCCTATAAGTTGTGAGACTATTTATTAGTTGCATTTTTCTTTCATGTATGACTAGAATCCCAACATCTTGGAATCTACCCCTGTTATAAATATACCCAATTTGCAGGTATTTAAAAAAAAAAAAATTCACTACCGTCGCTTAAGCGACGGTTCTCCATGTCGCTTATCCGACGCTTCCTCTTTATATCCGTTGCTTAAGCGACGGTTCCTAATGTCGCTTATCCGGCACTTATAGTTTAGAGCCATCGCTTAACCAACGGCATGAAGGTTATTTAAAAAAAAAATTGACTACCATCGCTTATCCAACGGAAATTCGGTCGCTTAACCGACGGCATGAAGGTTATTTTATTAAAAAAAATTCATGATCGTCGAAGAAATTCTGTCGCTTAACCGACGCTTTACATTTAACCGATGGTAAACTGAGGTGTCACTTAACCTATGGATTGGAAAGATGTCGGATAACCGACGATAGGCCACCGACGCTTAAAAAAAAACATAGTGCCGTACATGCGACAGGGAAGTGTCGAAAATCCGACAATACTGCCGTCGGATTTTTGGTCGAAATGTAGTAGTGTATAGGAGTAAAATTTAGGGAAATATACCAAATTAAACGTCTACTTTATCATCAACAAGCATTCAACATGAACATAGCAATTCATAGACAAATACATGGCATAAACAAGCATAACAGAGATACTTAATCAACAGTAAGTCCTACTTCATTCATAAGAAACTACAATGCATAAAAAATAAGGATAAATAATACTTATCTTGGTTATGGAATTTTCCCACAAAAATCTATGTGGCTACAATGTTACACCCAACCATAGGCCAATTGTTTTCATCAATCTCTCACCACAACTTCCACCCCCGAGCCGGTCATGATTTCCACAAGGAACTAGGGAACAATAGACTTACACACACCTAGATCATAACACACATAGTCCAACCAACAAACAGCTAGGTTTCAAATACTATCCATCCAAGCCAACATACAATTGGGTTTCATAGGCTACTAAGGAAATGACTCACACAGATCAAAACACAGTCAAACCAACCTAAAGTTGGGTTTCTCAGACTACTAAGGAAATCGAAAGGTATAATTACTGAGCTAGTGAGCTCAACCACAAAGCTATTGATTCCTACACTAGATCTATCCATCTTGGAACTTCATAATACCTACACACCCGAAAAGAAGGAAGTATTCCCTTCACTGCTACACAGTTCCCTCAGGCCATACCTTCCCTTCCAGTTCTCTTCAGGGTGTGCATAGAATATTTTCCATACCTCTTGATTTTCCTGTGAGGTTCCTCTCTTCACTAGGTTTATCAACCAACTTTGGACCTCTTCCACTCCTAAGTCTTAAGACCAAAACAGGTATGCACATCATAGAAACCCACATGAAAAACACAACACACAGGATTCACATTGTAACATAAGAAAACAAGGTCTCCTACCAATATGTGGTCTAGGATAACGTTGCAACACATCAACCAATTTCTCAGCAACGAGAAAACACTTGGAATAATGCATAGCAATGCTCTGCTCAAACCAAAAACACTCTATTGAAACCAAAACTCTCTACAAATCTGCTAATGAACCATGCATAATCGTCAATGAATAACCACACTATGTGAATGATAGAATACTCTCTCCAAACGTTCAACACGACCCACGTAATATAGGATTGGGCATGCAATCCAGGGTTTTCTTACTTCAAAAGAAAGAATGCAGCTACAGACTTGCAGGTTTTCTTAGACACACAATCAGTATTCCATGCCTTGCTCTTCCCAAGGAATTAACTTCCTCAACCAACCTCTGGAAGGAATGAATGATTGAGGACAAAGGAAAAAAAGGTAGATGAGGGTTCATGGGTTTTCCCATTGACATCTGGCCAGACCCTATTGGCTCAGGGGGTTTGACTAACTCCCCACCTTATCCCTTGTGGAATCATGCCCCCATCTCTTTCACGTTACAATTCCATAGCTATCTATGGTATTTATTAAATTGTGCATTTACATGATATTCAAAATATGTTGTGCATGACCGACACAATAACCATAGGCATCAACCTTGATCACCTATACACAAAACACTAAATCAATGGTAGGGCCTTGGCCTTGAGCTCCTCTCCATGATTTAATTATAATATATACATCGTGTACAATTCAATACTTATGGGGTAAAAATCGGGGTATTACACAAATTAAAAATGAATGGCTAAAGGAGGTCAACTAAAGGCTACAAATTGCATAAGAAACAAAAAAAAGGATATGTGAAAGCTTGGTTAATCTATCGGGCATTCAGAAAAGGAATAAAATGTCAAGATTTGAATTACAGTAGCAAGAAATAAAAAAATTTAGGTATGAACACAAGAGTTTAATGGGAAGGATTGGACCCCTATAGGAATAATATTACATCCTAACAAAATCTCTATCACATCTGCAAGAAGAAGATGAAATATAAATTTAATACAATGTACGCAGTCTCGAGTCTATTTCTAACCAAGCCAAAGAAACGCTTATAGATAAAGAAAAGTAGATGAAAGAGGAAGTTCCTATCTCGAAGAAAATGCTACAAAAACTTAGAACTTATATCCAATCAAATTATCAAGTTGAATAGGAGGACATGAGCACAAAACCAGGGGAATTCAACAAAGAAAAGAGTTCCTTTGCCATTGATGTCAAAGGGGGAGAAAAAGAGAGATACAAATTACAAGGGGAGTATTTAGATTCTAAGGGGGAGTCTATGTTTGTTGACATCATTGAAAAAGGGGGAGATTGATAATTAATGTATTGTCATTGATGTCAAACATGCTGAAACTATTGAAAACATTCAAATTTAGGCTACAAACTTGAGAAGGATTGCAATATATTTTGATCTAGTCACACATTTAACCGTTGATACATAATTGACAGATAATTTTCTAGGAAATATTTGCATGTCACTTAGCTCTATTTTTAAAAAAGTTTTAATTAAACTATTTAACTAAAGACATCTCTTGGAAATTCTATATTATTTTGATGTACATAATCTAGGATATAATGTTGTATCCACTAAATAGGTGTATCGGGGGAAAGGATTGGCCAATATTTTTACTTTGTGATTAAGTGGATATCAATAAAAAAAGATAAGGAAAGATAGATAAGTTGATATTTTCCTTTATCATTAAATTAATTATCAGGAAATAAACAAATAAAGGAAGGATCTAATGACACTCCCCAAGAAAACCCTATATGGTTTCTTTCATCAATAAGTATACGTTGTCTCCAACCATTCTTTTATATACACAGATCCATCCTCCTCCACTTTTTTATCATCTAAGAAACCAGATATGTTTTACGAGTGTTAGCAGATCATTCGTTGACCGTAAGGTTGACGTGGCAATGTCAGACAATAGTGTAAGGTGTGACCAGGGAAAGGACTGGTTGTTCATTTGTTTGTCATTAATTTGTCATTAAAGTGGTAATCTATAAACCAGAAAATAAAATAAAGATAAGGTGACACTGCAAAAGGAAAACTATGTTTTCCTTTGTCATTAAGTATAAATTATCTTCAACCATGCTTATGTATACACAAATCTGTCCTCCTACAATGATGTGTCATCGGGGAAGCATTATATGTTTTAGGAGTGTCATCTGATTCTTCTTACACCTTGTAGTTAGTGTGGAAGTGTCAGAGCATAGTGTAAGGTTTATCTATGGAAAGGATCATCTGATATTTTCCTCTATCATTAACTGCATATCATGAAACCAGTAAACGAAGGAAGGATCGACCAATATTTTCTTTTGAAATCAAGTGATTATCAGGAAACCATGAAATAAAATGAGGATCAGTCAACATTCCCCAAGGAAAGAATATATTGTTTCCTTTCTCATTAAGTATACATTGTCTCCAACCATGCTTATGTTTACGCTGAGATGTTGTGCTCCATTGTTGTATTGTCCAGGAAATGAGATATGTTTTAGGAGTGTAGGCCAATTCATGTTTCATTATAAGGTTGACATGGCATGTAAAGAAGCAATGTAATGTGTATCCGGGAAAATGATAAGATGATCTTTATCTCTTTCATTGAGTGGATATCAAGATAAAAGAAAAGGAAGTAAGGATCGTTCAATGTTTTCATTTTTCAATGTTATATTTTTAATGGTTATACAAGATATAAAAAATCTATCTTCATAACATCATAACCATAAGAAAGGATCATTGAAAGAAAGACAAGCAAAACAACACAAAAGAACACATAGATTTATACTGGGAAACCCTCATGGGGGAGAAAAACCAGCAAAACTTCCTCTATATAGAATTCAACCAAGTATAGTGTAAAAACCCAACAACAAGAATAGTTGCTCCTCTTCCACATTATACTCTCTCTCTCTCTCTCTTGTGCAATGATTAAGTGTATGGTGTGTGTGAATGAGAGAGACACCTCACCTATTTATATTCATTAGGTGAGTGACTCAACTAACTAACTAGGTTGTCCAGGTTCTCTAATTACAATTGACCTACCTAGGGAAACTCAAAATAACATTGATAAAATACTTTTGCAGGTACTATTTCCATGACTTACAATAGATGGCTTACCTCATGAATTTTACATGACCAATTACACAAAGGATATCCCCAAATGGAGGAATAACATTTCCAAAGGAGAATACAATAAAATTACAATAGAATATATTCCAAAGTTATAATACTTTAAAACTCCCTATTAACTAGGAAGGTATTCTACATCAGCAACAACCATCATCACAACTGTAGAACTGACTGGTGAATCTCTATATGTCATAGGAATTTTTGGAACAACATCTTGCATATTCATCATCAATCTCGGTATGAGAATACTGGATCATCTTCTGCAACCTCAGTATGTAAATACTGAATCATATTCTATGAGTACTGGATCATCTTCTGCAACATCAGTATGTGGATATTGAATCATCTTCTATATCATCTTCTGCAACATCAACACGTGGATACTAAATAATGTTTTGTGTGTACTAGATCATATTCTACAACATCAATATGTGGATACTGAACCATATTCTTTGTACTGGATCATCTTCTGCAACATCAGTATGTGGATACTAAATCATCTTCTACAATACCAGTATGTGGATACTCAATTGTCTTTTGCCATATCAGTATGTGAATACTGAATCATATTCTATAACATTAGTATGTGAATATTGAACCTTCTTCTGTAACATCATTAGGTGAATACTGAATCTTCTTATGCAACATCTGTATGTGAATACTGGAAAATCATCATCAATATGTAAATACTGGATTATCATCTGCAACATCGGTACATAAATACTGAAACAAAACAACAAAAATAGAATGTTAGTACTGAAGAAACATCATCAATAAATACTATATCATCATATGCATAATCAACATAGAGATGTTGGAACATGATCATCATCAACATAGAAATGTTGAAACATCATCATTATCATCATCACAAAGTGTACCATATCAACATTAACAACATAGGGTGTTGGGACCACAGCCACATCAGCATCATCAACAAAAGGTATTGGGACCACAACCACATCATCAACATACAAATGTTGAAGCAACATCAACATCATCAACATACAAATGTTGAAGCAACAGTAAAAAAAAGAAGTTAAAAAGAAACATAAGAAAGAAAGAATTTGAACAAAAAAGACAAAAAAAAAGTAAAACCACATGTGGTTTTGTAAAACCATCACGTGGTTGTGTAAAACCAGACTTGGTTGTGTAAAACCACACGCGGCTTTTCCAAAGCGTGGGATATAGATTAAATCCTTAATAAAATAAAAAAGAGAAAGTTTCAAAAGTTATATACATATTTTTTTTTATCAAATTTTATTTTTTGGTTTACGAAGTTTGGTGTATACCATATTGGTATAATAATATTATTACGTTTNGAAGGAAAAGTTTCCAATCACCTTAAAAAGAAATGTTTCAATACCATTTCTAATTAAAGGGACACTTGAAGGAAGGGATATCACCTTTTATATTGCACCTTCTAAAAATAATAATTATATTAGTATTGAATTCACTAACTATTTAGTGATTCCCGAGTCAAATATAGGTGAAGGGATACACTTTAGGGATAGGAAACAATTTGAAACAAGTGGTTTACAATTGGAGGTTGGAGAGTATATGGTCACATCAAAATTCATTGTTAGTTTCCTATGGAGCTTTAATGGTGACATAATTTTGGGTTTACATTATAAGAACTTTGGGGACTTTCATCTTAAATGTTGAAAAGAAAATTCTAACATTTTTCTATAAAAAGAAGAAAATCACATTGCATGATGTTACAATGAAGAGAAATGTAAAAGCTCCAACATCCGAAGACTTCAAGGATATATCAAATATGATTTCACAGGACAATCATAAGTCAGAACAAAAGAAGAAAAAATAAGTTGAAAAGGTTTCCACCAGTAAAGATGAAGAAATTACTAATTCGAAAAATCATAGTCAAGACATGATCACACAGATCAAGAAATTAAAAAAAATAAAAAAATTGCAAGAAGAATTACAAAAGAAATTCCACAAAAAAAGTAGATCTCCAAAAATAATTTGATGAGAAAGTATTAGAAAAAGATAAAGAAAATTATCATTAAAAAAATATGAATCAAGGGTTGATTGAACAAATAAAAATAAATAAAAGATGAGAATTTAGCAAAATCCTTAGAGTTGTTATTAACCAGTAAATCACACGAAGCACAAACAATTGAAGTTTCTACAAGGGTTCAACAAACGAATCGAATTCCTTATCGTCAACCAAATTATGAAATTTTTTATGACCAACATCAAAGTCAAGAGGAAAATAAAAAGTGTTCATCTTACATACAAACCGACTACAACATTGAAAAAGAACGAAAACAATATTGACAACTTTTATGGAAGCCTAAAATGAGAAGTTATATATGATTATCTGATCATCAAACAGTTCCAATGAAAGTAGATTTGGGCTGGATCACACCCCCAAAAATGAAATACATTAGTTCATGACTTTGAAGATTATATTGTTTGGTTTCATCAAATATTGCAGTTCTAAGATCAAAACATCATGAGAAGTCATTATGAGCAAGAAAACAAAGTCTTACAATAAACTATGATTTGAGGACAAAGCACGTTTAAGGGGAAGGCAATGTAACAAATACAAATTAAATAATTATCAGTAATAAATAATAATGAAACAAATATTAATTAATTAGGTTAAATAAGGGGCATATCTCTTAGTGAATAGTCACTATGTAATGCCTATATATACGGGCTACTTTATCATTGTAAAATCATCATTCATATCTTACTCTTATATAACTATTCAACATGGAACTATTTTCTATTGGTGCATTCAATTGTGATAGCTTTCGAGTGTAAACTAGATAAGATATACAAAATAGGCCTTGTAAAAGAAGGGAATATTGAAATAGTATTCAAACCATCCATTCCTGATAATATGGGATCTTTCCATGTGTTTTATGATGACGAGAAGATACATAGGTTTATGAACAACAAGGAAAAAAATTTCAACCTCACTATGTAGATCTCCTTGATGGTTTTGAAAGACATTTGGGGAAGTAAAGAGATTTTGGAGAACATGTTTATGATCAAGGTGGTTCATACTTGAGACAAGTCAAAGCATGGATAGAAAATGCTTGTGAGAAAATAAGTTCTTCGTGGAAAGAGTTTGACAGATTCCACGTCCATGATATCCTCTATCGATAAAAGTAAATTTTAATGAGGTTAATGACTTGTAATCAGTTCATCATTGATGTGGTTTTGTTTTGGATTATTTCCACAGAAAAAGGGAGAATCCCTAGCATTAATAATATGCTAAGTCGACTTCACTAGTGGTATGAATTCATTTGACTTATCTCTTCCATCATGCCTATAATAGGTATGTAGGTTACAAATTCTATTGCATAATCATTTGTTTTGTCATTTATTTTCACCCATGCATTGAGCCTACTAGTTGATTAATCTCATTTTGATTTAAACAAGGAAGGAAGAAAGTGTTTTCCTTTGATGCATTTGATGAAATTGTTGTTTGAAGTGTGTAAAGGCCTCGGGTCCCATAAGATTCATAGGTTCTAACACACTCTTGAGAGAAGTACATGTCTCGCAGTTGGAGCCAATTATTACCATCTAGATAATTTGTAGCGTGCCATACTAGATTTCCATAGAGGAGGGGACCTTTTTTCTATGTAAAGGCCAAGTTTGGGCTTGATTTCTGTAGAGTGTTGGCGTGGTGGGGAACAAGACCCATGATCTAGTTATGGCAGGTCCTATTGGTTTTGATTCCAGAAACTGTTGGATTAGTGGTGTTGCTTTGTTCTCCTTGATGGGAAGAAGTCCATCGTCATGTTGGGTCATTTGTGCCATGGGTTCGTGTCTGGTGCTTCTTGAAATAAATCCATTTGGACACATGTCTTAGGGGATCCTAGCCATATTAATGCTTATGCTTTATAGAAGGTGATTTCACATGTAAGGGTTGTCATATCCATATTAAAAAACCTTATTATGCCCACTCGAGCCTACTTTTATTATGTATTGACCATCGTCTTGGCTCAACCAAACCAAATCGATGATGATTTCATCCTTTAAAGAAGCCATACCACCTAAAGGAGGAGGGTGTTGAGGAAAAAATAACAATGTTTGGGTTATATGGGGCATGAAATCCTCTTCCCATGCTTGAAATTTCATCCAATTTGTAGGAATTCATCATATTTTATCATTATTTTATGTTGTATTAGGTTTATCCCTTGAATAGTGGGAGAAAAACCCTAAAAAACTCATTGAAAACTCATTTTAAGTTATTTTAGACATTTTTGGTTGGTCCTCTTGTAAACGAGGTTAAGTTAGCCAAAGTCACATATAAATAAGGCATTTCCTCATTTTAACTGAAGATCATGTGATCAAATAAAAAGTTGTTTTCAATGTTCTTCTTGCCTACTTGGGATAGTGGTGCACACTTCCTTCTTCGCACTCTTGAAGCTTCAATGTGGCATGTTTTTCGGTGATTGAAGGTTGATAATTAATCTTGAAAGTCTCGTTTAAGGAGAGGGATTTTATGATGTTACTCTTTTCTCCCTTTTTCTTCATTTATGGTAAGATATCTAGTTCTCTTTATCTTGCACTGTCAGAGACATCCAAGGTAGGATAAAATTAGGTATTTTTATGCATAAAATCTTTGTCTTGTAAGTGAGACATCCCTCTTTGGATTGTATCACTTTTTAGGCCTTTGGAACCTCTTTTTCCCTAATTTGGTCAAGGCCAACACAACCTAGGGTTTCTTGGCTTTGGCCTAGTTCATCAAAATAAGATTACCAATTCTTAGGAGAAATGCTAAGCACGATTCCTTAGAGACCTTGAAGGGAAGAGACTTAGGTATTTATTTAACTCATCTTCTCTTGGAATTTCTTTTTTTATCAAAATTATGTACTATATATTATTAAAAATACCAAAAAATCATAAATTGTGAAAAACCTAAAAATTGTATATTTCTACAAAATTCCCAAAATATTTACTTTTTGATATAGATTAATTTAATTGTGATTTTGTGAATGACTTAATTTCAACAATAAACTTTAGATCTGTATTAAGTATATAAAATCCAAATAAGTTGAAAAATATTGCAAAAAGGTGAATTTTATGTGTTAACAATGCACTAAAGGATGTGCTGTCATTCTAGGGTAGGTGAAAACAACCCTAAGGGGTTGTTTCAAATATGTTTATTGAGTTATTTGAATTCCATATTGAAGGAAAAGTCAAACCCTAGGGGTTTGAGGAATTTTGCAGGGTCAAATTCTATGTAACCTATGAGGACCTCGGTGAGATTTGAGGCCAAGAAATTTTCTGATTTTATTTGATGGTGGTAACTTGCAGACCTATAGCTTAAATCAGTGATAAATCATATATTACATCCACCAAAATAGGTTCACCCTTGGATGGATAGGTGTGCCCCTCCTTTCTAGTGTTTGGGAGGTCAATTTGACGCAATTCTGACGGTTGGTTTGGAAGATACCTCGGGTTTTTTGTTGTTGTTTTTTACTGCAGAAAATTGCGACAGTAAGTTACATATTCATTATTTATCCTAATCTTCCAAGCTAAATGATTTATTGTAGACATGTATCATTAGCTTCATTAGGAACTGGTATACTAACATAGGAAAGGTGATGTAGGTATAGAAGTCTCTTACATGCCTATATTTACCTCTTTTTAGGGATCCTCCTGTGGCCCAAGGAGTGGGGTTTAAAGAGGAATGGGGTTACATTAGTGTGAAAGTGAGTGTCCTTCCTTGAATAGTTGTTGATCATAGCACTGCATCCATATATCACATATGGGTCCACATATCACAACTGGGTTCAAACATTGCATTTGGCTCCACACATATAAATTGGGTCCACTTATCTTTGATCATGGAAGAATGATAGTTTTTTAGGTAAATAGTTTTGGATACATGGTATGGCAGTTTTCATAGGCCGTTGAAATGGTTTTGGAAATATGAAGTGGAGATTTGAAATTGTTGCAGAGATAATGAATGTCCAAGTGGTATGGAAAGGTGGAGGTGAATTTTGACATTAAATTATTGCTTGTTCATGTAGCAGAATCAACAAATGAGTAAAGTGGTTTTGTATTTAGTGGTATGTGGTTTTTAGATCCCCAAAGCATTGTTTTGGAAACCACAATTCAATATCCAAAATTGACAAAATGTAAAGGAAGTTTTAGATTTTTAGAGGGTGAGAGTCTCATTGAAAGACCTACATCTTGGGACTCTACAATTGATATATGATTCCACATATCAAGCGAGATTTCCATCAATGCACATGTGTGCCAAGGACAAAATATGGACCCCCAATCACATTAGTTAATGAAATCATGTTAGATAGAGGGTCAGTAGGTGAGATGGGACTTAAGGGTCATATGAAACTAAATAAAGGTAATATATATAAATTATACAAATGCAAATGGCTCATACAGACATGGCATGGTATATAAGGAGGCAAGATAAGAATGACACGTAGGATCAAGTTCCATGTCAACCATGGCACATAAGTATCCATGTTCTATTCCACACTAGAAAAAGAAAAAAAAAGAAAAGAAAAGAAAAGAAATTTAGATCCAAAATATTAATTTGGCCAAACAATAGTAGAAAATGTCATAATTATGTAAAATTTTATGGGCGAATTTATAGTGACATGGATTACAAAAGTTCCAGTGAAGGTGGTTTGTTGATTCAAATTCAAGTAACCATAAAATTGAAGTTAGTGGGTCTTACTATTGGAAGGGTCCTCGTTATTAGGATCTTAGTGGGGCATGCAAATTGGATAAACTGGAATAATAGAAAGTACAAAGAAACTTAGTGGATGATTTATCCAAGTTCTAAATGGTTTGGAGTGGAGGTGTAGAATTAAGCCAAAATCCACTATTCCAAGAGACTTTTTGATGATTTTGAAAATTTTAGAGGGAGGAAAAGTGTCTCAAGAAATTAAAACTTAAAACTTTTTCTTAGTCGACATTTGATCCCCTCAATAGTTTAAACAAATTTCTCCAGCTGAATTTTTTCTATTTTTTTCTCCATGTGGAAGATAACATTGTTTGAAAAAATGTTATCGGGAAGAAATTAAAAGAGCGCAAAGTTGCCAATTCTAGATTAATACAAAATGACTAGGGAATTAGATCATTGATCTAAAAGTTGTTTAGTACTCACAATTATATATATTTTATTTGAACCTAATACAAATGTTTTTATATATATTTCTATATTTTCTTTTACATGTGGTAGAAGTTGGTCTTCAACATTGAATGAACTGGTAGAAAAGTGCAGAAATTGGGTAAAACTGACAATGTTGGAGGGCTATAAATATCATCTCTAGGATTATAATTGAGCATTCTTATACTCATTGCGAAGATAATAAATAGGGGAATAGAAAAATATATAGATTCTAAATATGTACTTTATATATTTCTAGCAATTGGATATAAAAGGGCGTGTAGCCTTGATTTGACAAAAAATAAAAAAAAATGGGTAGTTTTTAGAATGCACATATAAAAGAACGTTCTCTACAGATTTTTGAAATGAAACCTACCTAACAAATTTAAACCTTTAAAATACAATGTTGCATCATATATAGCTAATACGACACATAAAATATGGAGAGGGATAAAATATTTATAGTCATGGAGAAGAGGTCAGAGGAATAAATACAATGTGGAAATGAAGAGTCGAAGTCTGATGGGAACATAGGAAGTAGCGAACCATTAGAATTGGTAGAAGTAATGAATATATTGAATATAAATGGGTTATACATGTAGAACTAATAATGAAAAAAATCTAAGGACTTAGGAGAAGGAAAATCAGTTGAAAACTCAACTGATGCAAAGTTTAAATCAATTGTAGAGGTAAATACAAAATATGTTAGGTTCATGGTATGCATATTAAGAAAAATAATATCCAAATAGGGGGTCTCATAGAATATCTAAGAAATCAAGGATTTATAACAAAATTTAGAACCATCACTACTCACCTTCTTATATTTCAGTAGGAAGTCATGCATATCTAAAGAGTCAAAGAGTAGTCCAAAAGTGTCCCAAATTAGACATTAGAAAAGAAGACATGTACAAGAATAACTACAAGGGAATCATAGGAAGGTTAAGCCACTTGACTTTGATGGTGAAAAAAATAAGAAAGAAGATGTTGAATCCTGGTTACTAGGAATAAGGTAGTATACCCAATTGCATAACTAGTCACCTAACGTGGAAGCTAGAATTGCCATCTATAGTTTCTAAGGAAAGACTTCAATTTTGTAGGATTAACCTCTTCAAGTAAAAAAAATTATCGAGAAGAGGATTTCATGAAGGAAAATTATTTAGTACCTATTTGAGAATTACTATGACAAAAATACAGAGGAGTTCTTTGAACTCAATTTCAGAAATTCAATGGAAGAATATGAGAAGATTTTTTTGGATGTGTTGAGATATTTTGGGTTTATTAAAGATGTGAGTAAAATTATAAAAGGTTTCTAAGTGGATTGTATTTGATGATCCTAAGACTCTTGAAGAGACATTCAAGAAGGTCAAATATATGTATGATAAAAACAAAGGAAAACTATTTTTTAGAAGTATTGGAGAGATAATCAGAAAAACAAGAAGATAAAAGGAAGGCATGATTTAAATATCATTTGTTTAGAAATATTCCCAACACATAACCACAAATTCATCCAACCCAATATGGATCCAAGATCACATAATATTTGGGAAAAAAGGGCAAGTAGTCAATAAAATGTTGATGTGAAGGAGACCATTTGCATAGAGAGTGTACTCATAGTGAAGATATAATGAAAACTATGCATAAAATTATATAATAACTACAATTGAAGATGTGTCTAGGAACATTACAAGAATCTATGTAGCCTTGGAAAATCAATAGGTAGATCATCAATCAAACATGCTTGAGGTTGAAGGTAATATTTCCAGTCAACGTTTTTCCATTTCAATTGATTTAGGAGTAAGTCATCGTTATATTTCTCCTAATTTGGTTGATAAATTTCATTTAAAGAGAAGTAAATGACAATTATTGGTTCAATTGGCTACTTGAGCTAAAAGGAAGATCAATGAGTTAGTAAAGGGCTATTCATTAGTTATGAATGGACTCAATACTTTTGCATATATAAACATCACATAACTTGGCATATATGATGTCATCAATGGAATTGATTGGTTGGATGTACATCACATTATTATAGATTATCATAATAATACTTTTATTTGTTTTGATGGAGAAGGAAAACAAATGATAGTGAAAGGAATTCCAAGGCCTATTTCTATAAGGGTTATTTTACTTTGTATTCGAATAGATTATTTAGAAAGGGATGCCAATTGTATGCAAACCATGTGAAATATCCATTGAAGTATAAAAGCCCATTCCTATAGGTCTTTACATCAAGGAGGAGTTTGTATATACATTTGATGAAATACCAATATTGCTACAAAAATTAGACATCATTTTTTTTATTGATTTGGTGCTTAGAATTGTCCTAGTCTATGAGACTCCATATATGATGAGTACACACAAAATTGGAGTTACATATGTAGTTGGAATAATTATTAAACAAAGGATACATATGCCGAAGTGTATCTCCTTAGGGAGCACTGATACTTTTTATGGATAAGAAAGATGGAACTTTGAGGCTATGCATTGATTTTAGACAATTGAATAAGGTCATTGTGAGCAATAAATATCCTCTACATTGAATTGATGACTTGTTTGATCAACTAAGGGGAGAATATATCTTCTCAAATACAAATTTAATATCATATTACCATAATGTAAGGATAAAACATGAAGACATTAGTACAACAACTTTTAGAACTAGATATGGACATTGTTAATTTGTAGTGGTGCCATTTGGTTTGAAAAATGTACACTCTACTTTCATGTGTTTAATGAATGAAATATTTCGTTGTATTTAGATTTTTTTTCCACTGTGCTCCTTAATGACAATCCTATTTGCTCAAAATTGGAGGAGGATAATGAAAATCACTTAAGGTTAGTACAACAAGTGATAAGAAATCCTTAAACTTATGCTAAGACAAGTAAGTGCTCATTTTTACTAGAGGAAAATTCATTATCTACAACACATCATTTTTAAGGAAGCAATAACAATATATCCATATATATTGAATCTATTATGGGATGACATATACGTGAGAAAGTTTTATAAGTGACGTCATTAATGGGACTTGTTAGATACTATAAAAGGTTCATAGAAGGATTCTTTGAAATCACACAACTAATTACATAATTTCAAAAGAAATAAAGGAGAAAAAATTGAATGGACATCATGCTATGAAGAAAGTTCCCAATAGTTAAAGAAACTACTCACTAGTTCTCCCATTCTCAAGATTCTTGATCCAAATGAATATTTTGTGTTGTGTAAAAATGCTTGAAAGGAGGGAATTGGTGGAATTCTTTCTCAAAATGGGCATGCGGTTTATTTTGAATCAATTAATATTAAGGAGAATGAGAATGCATATGTAACACATGAACTATATTTTGATGCAATTGTGCATGGATTGAAGACGTGGACACACTATTTGATGGGGTGAAAATTTGAGTTAAATAGTCATAGAGGGTTTTAGTATTTAGTTGAACAATAGATTTTGAATGCTAGGAATAAAATACAGTTGGAATTCCTTTGTGAATTTTAATTTAATATAAAAAATATCAAAGGTAAAGAGAGAAAAGTTGTTGATGCACTCATCATAAGAATACATGCAACACATGATACCACCAATAACATGTGTAAATTATATTTGAGAAATATATTTCTTGAGGTTTCTATATTAGATGAGCACCATATTTAAGTAAAGGAATGATCCGTCGGACCTTAACTTGTGTGAATTAAAAGTTTGTGTTAAAAGAATGCGTTCAGTAGGTTAATTAATGGAACAACATTAACAAAAATTAAATACTAAAAACAGATGGAAAAAAAACTGATAAACAGACATAAAGAAGCACAGAATTAGAGCGTCACAAACAGAAGTTGATAACGGAGTTCACCCCCTCCACTGGGATACGTCTCCGGGTCCCTCTCCAATGGGTACCGATCCAATTAATCTTTTTAAAATGGTACAAAATGGTTTTGGAAACAACTTCAGCAACTGTAAACAGAATGCGGTACAAAATCTTTAAGACCTTTCTCTCGAAATTACAATCAGCATTCTAAGACAAAGAAAGCTAAAATATAACAGAGAGTGTCTACTTCTACAGCACAACATCTGGACACTTCACAACAAAATTGATCTCTAAGATTCTCATAACAGAGAAACGATACTCTGCGCTCTAAAACAATCCGCCCCCTTCTCGGTGGGCCAGCCCCCTCTATTTAAGAGTTTAGCGAGAGGATGAGTAACGGATTTGACTCCTGCCATTATCACAGCTGTTATCTTATTTATTATCGTTACCACCATATGATAAAACCGAAACCATGCAATTTCGGCAATTCGCTGCCCAAGCGTTATGGTACTACGACATTCCATATCCCCGAAACGTTGCAACCAACTCCAAGCACATGTTGACTCACAACACGTTGCAATGACCGTTACGCACATGTTGCACCATACCATAGCGTCACACGTAACATAACCGTTTGATGTCACCACTAACTTCGCGATGTTGCAGCAAGTGCGATAAGTCTGTCGAAGCTAAGTCTGTCACAGCAGTGTAAAAAGTCTGTCGCAGCTAAGTCTATCATAGCAGTGTAAAAAGTCTGTCACAGCTAAGTCTGTCACAGCAGTGTGAAAAGTCTGTCGCAACAAAGTCTATCGCAGCTAATTCTGTCGCAGCTAAGTCTGTCACAGCAGTGTAAAAAGTCTATCGTAGCTAAGTCTGTCATAGTTGTGTAAAAATTCTGTCGTAGCTAAGTCTGTCACAGTAGTGTGAAAAGTCTATCGCAGCTAAGTCTGTCATAGTAGTGTGAAAATTCTGTCATATCTAAGTCTGTCACAGCAGTGTAAAAATTCTGTCGCAGCTAAGTCTGTCACAGTAGTGTAAAAAGTCTATCGTAGCTAAGTCTGTCATAGCAGTGTAAAAAGTTTGTCGCAGCTAAGTCTGATATGTCACTACTATGTTTAGCATATGTGTGGAACATACATGTGTTATGTTCTTTGAACCATAAATTAATAACTATTGTACCATATTGGATCAGTGTAATTTGAAGATGAATAATCCACCGGATCATTCCTCCCCATTGGAGAGCTTTTGGACCACCAAAATCCTGAATTAGTCTTCAAGTAAGTGAGGGTATAGCTCCCTCACTTTTCCAATCTCTATCCATCTTGCTTTGCTAGGATGCATGCCCTTAAGTCCCACTCGGAGGTACTCAACATTCCCCCTTCGTGAAGTCCTTACATTTCTGTCAAGAATAACATCATCCTGCAACTCATTCATATATTCAGGTGCCATGTCATCAATGGAAGGAATCTGCATGATAATTTCCTCATCCATGATCATAGGAGGCTCATACAATTTAAGATTCTCAACATTGACAACTGAATAAATTTGCATGTATGGAGGTAAATTCAAGCGAAAAGCATTAGTACCAATCTTTTCCAAGATCTCAAAAGGACCATACCTGATAGGCTTAAGCTTTTTACCTTCACCTTTCACTCTCTTTGGTGATATGTAACCAAACTCTGTCACCAACCTGAAATTGATGATCAACTCAATGCTTGTCATGCTTGGCTTTGTACTTTGCCTAGCTCTTCTCCAACTGTTCTTGAATTTCCTATTGCACTGCTTGGATTCTCTGAATGAACTTTAAAGCTTTATCTGCATCATGATGTCCATCCACTGCATCTTTTCCAAAAGAGAAATCCATCGGTGTTTTTGGCAGATAACCAAAACAAGTTTCAAAAGGAGATCTTTTCATGGAAGAATGAACTGCATGATTGTAGGCATGATATATATACTGCAACTGCTCATCCCAGAGTTTAGGATGTTTACTACAATATCCTCTGAGCAGCTGAACCACTGTCCTGTTTACCACCTCTGTTTTCCCATCAGTCTGTGGATGAAAAGATGTACTTTTCTTAAGTTTAGTATCCATAAGTTCCCATAAAGTTGACCAAAATTTTCCCAAGAACCAGGAATCCCGATCAGATACAATAGACATGGGTAGCCCAAAATGTACCCAAACATTCTGAAAGAATAGATGAGTTGTTTTTTCAGTAGTGATCTGTTTATTACATGGCATTAAGATACACATTTTGCTGAATCTATCCACAACAACATATAGATAATCATGCCCTTTTCTAGACATAGGTAGTCCTCCTACAAAGTCCATATAAATGCTTTCCCAAGGACGAGAAGAAACTGGAAGAGGAGTGTACAAACCCAATTTTCTATTGCTAGGCTTACTCATTGCACACATAACACAACCTCTTATGTATTTAGCTACATTTTCTTGCATTTGAGGCTAATAACAATGATTCTGCAATACAGACAATGTTTTACTTACTCCAAAATGTCCTGCAATCAACGAACTATGTGCTTCTCAAATCACATGCAATATTTCCTTCTCTGGAATACAGAGTTTACCAAGATGATACAAGAGCTGATCATGCACATAATAGTTCTCTTCTTGTTTACCATGTATTAGTGATGCATACACGTTCTTAAAATCTTTATCTTCTGCATATTGTTCAATATAACTTTCATGTGTTAACGAACTGTTTTGAAGAATGATTGAAGCATTCATAGGTGGCCTTGATAACATGTCTACTACCTTATTATGAATTCCCTTTTTGTATTTAATTATGAGATGAAACTGTTGTAAGAATCCCATCCATCTTAAATGCCTACTTTGTTGTACTTTAGTTTGAGATTGTAAATATTGAAGTGGCTGATGATCATTATGTATGACTATTTCTTTTCCCATGATATAGTGTTTCCACTTCTTCACACTCTGTACCAAAGCATACAACTCTTTGTCATAAGTCAGATAGTTACTTACCATAGTTGAGAATGTTTCTGAATGGTAACAAACTAGCTTCCTCCCTTGCATCAAAACGGCTCCCATGGCAAACCCGCTGGCATCGGTTTCAATCTCAAATGGCTGCTGCAAATCTGGCAACGTCAGAATTGGGGCTATGTTGATCCTTTCCTTCAAAGTGTCGAAGGCTCTCTGATGCTTGCCTCCCCACTGGAAAATTTCTTTAATGCTTGTCAACGCATGTAATGGAGCAGCAATGGAAGAAAACCCGAAAATGAATTTTCTCCAATACTGAACCACACCCAGAAAACTTCTGATTTCAGTAATGGTGTTAGGCCGTGGCCAATTTACAATGACATCAACCTTGGCTGGGTCCACTCACAGGTGGCCTCCACCAATAATATGGCCCAAATATACTAAAGAAGTTTTAGCAAACTCACATTTAGACATTTTTACATAAAGCTTCTCCTTCTTTAGTACATCTAAAACTTTCTTCACATGTACAATATGCTCTTCCCAGGTCTTGCTAAACACAAGGATATCATCCAAATATACAATTACAAAATCATCAATGAATGGTCGAAAGACATCATTCATGACCCGCATGAAAGTAGCAGGAGCGTTACATAGCCCAAAAGGCATTACAAGCCATTCATACAAACCCTGTTTTGTTTTAAACACTGTTTTCTAGGCATCATTTTCAGCAACACAGATTTGATGATACCCACTACGCAGATCCAATTTTGTAAAATAAATTGCATGTTTCAACTGATCAAGCAAATCATCAATGCGAGGAAGAGGATACCTGTTTTTAATGGTGATTTTGTTAAGGGCCCTGTAGTCGATACACATCCTCCACAACCCATCCTTCTTTGGAACCAAGACTATAGGAGAACCACAAGGAGAAGTGCTAGGCCGGATGACCCCCTTCTCAATCAGCTCCTGAACCTGCTTCTTGATTTCCTCATTCTGCATTACAGACTACCGGTACATGGCTATGTTCGGGAGTGGCACATCCTGCTGCAAATGTATCTCATACTGAATCTCCCTCTTCGGTGGTAACCGCTTCGGATCTTGAAACAAATCATCATACTCAGAAATAATTTCAATCAGTTCAGATTTCTATTTAGGGTCACATCCTTCAAAAGATTTAGAGATCTCATCATTTTTTACCTTAACCATCATTAACACAAAATTCTTACTAGCATTTACCAGCCTCTTCATTTGTCCTGCAGAAACTATTGCTAGGTTTGTTCTTGTCTTATGTGCTCATACAATATACTCTACACCATTTTTAAAAAGATGATACTTATTCTGCTCTCTATAAAAGACTACTTTCTGGTCATACAACTATGGACTCCCAAGTACAATTCCACAAATGTCAAGTGGCACTACATCTAGTTCCACCTCATCTATGAACTTTTCAGTAATTGCAAACTTCAATACACATTTCTTTGAAACTTGTAACTGTGTATCGTTAGTAACCCAACCAAGAGGATAGGGATTTTCATGAGGCACAGTAACTAAATGCAATTTCTTAACCACTTCTTATGATATCATATTTACTTGTGAACCACTATCAAACAATGTATCAATCTTTGTGTGGTTTGCAATGACACGAACATGAAACAGTGCACTTCTATCTTTATCATTTTTCTTAGAAGTAGATGGCAGATTTGTACTTGCACTAGAACTTGATTTTGCATCAATGGGAAGTGAGATACTTTTATTCTTACCCTAGATTTCGACAGCTGTAACCTTTGTTTCATCACCTGAGTCGGATCCCAAGTCTTGAATAACTGTTGCAGTAGCTTTTGCTTTGCCTTTATCCTTGTTTCCCTTGAACTTCTTTGGCCTTAATTCTGGATGAAGTTTCCAACAATTAGAGACATCATGTCCCTTCTGACAATGCAAACATGTAGGCTTTTCACCCTCTTTCTTAACAGTAGCCATCTTCTTTTTCCCCTTATCTTGACCTTTCAAATTTAAAATATTTCTTCACAAAAGTATCATTAGCATGCTTACCCCTGGCTTCTAAATGGGTAGCTTGAACACATACATCATCCAAATTACTGGGGTTAAACATCAACAAAGTATGTCTCAAATAAGAATGCATGCCACCAATGTACTTAAGAAGAGTTTCCTGTGTATCTAATGCAACATTCAATGCAATATCCCTCTTTCTGAATTCATGAGTATAATCTTGAATGCTTTGTCCTTTAGTTTGTCTAAACATTTTGCAACCCATGGTTAATTGTTGAATATGGCCTAAAGGATAAAATTGCTTCCTTAATACTTCAATGAATTCATTCCAAACTGAAATAATTTTACCATTCTTTCGAAGATCTTGCTGAATCTTGCTCTCCCACCAAGTAAGAGCCATTCCACTCATTCTCAAAGTGGCCAATTGAATCTTGGAAGGGTCATCATTAATGCCCTGCACCCTGCAATATACTTCAAGCTGCTTGATCCAATTGTCTAACTTTTCAGCATCTAAATCTCCATTATAAATTGGTAACTCAAACTTAACATCCAATTTGAAATAAGGCATATTATAATTTGCATTAACATTATGTGAATGAGAAGCATGAGAAGAAGAGAAAGTTTGAGTAGTATCAAGAGGATCACCATCACCTCCTACTCTTTTACCCTTTTCTTCCTGCTTCACTTCTGCATCTTTGGATGAAGATCCTTCTTCTTTCTTCTTCCTTTCTGCTCGCTCATTGAGTAGAATTTCCATCATGGATTTCATGCTCATAAAAGACTCTAAAAACTCAGATTCAAAAATAACAGGTTTTTCCCGTTCTGTATGTCCTTCCCCTTGTGGAGAAGACATGGTTCTTGAGAATGTTCTCCTTGAACCAATCTCAGGATCTTCTTCAACTAATTCTCCTTCACCACGCTTTAACCTGGACCTGGTAAGCATTCACAAACTTGCACAAGCAGTCAACCAGCTCTGATACCATACATGATCTGTCGGACCTCAACTTGTGTGCATTAAAAGTTTATGTTAAAAGAATGTGTTCAGTAGGTTAATTAATGGAACAACATTAACATAAATTAAATACTGAAAATATATGGAAAATAAACTGATAAACAGACATAAAGAAGCATCAGAGCATCACAAACAGAAGTTGATAACGGAGTTCACCCCCTACACTGGGCTATGTCTCTGGGTCCCTCTCCAATGGGTACCGATCCAATTAATCTTTTTAAAATGGTACAAAATGGTTCTGGAAACAACTTCAGCAACTATAAACAGAATGTTGTACAAAATATTTATGACCTTTCTCTCGAAATTACAATCAGCATTCTAAGACAAAGAAAGCTAAAATATAACAGAGAATGTCGACTTCTACAGCATAGCATCTGGACACTTCACAGCAAAATTGATCTCTAAGCTTCTCATAACAGAGAAACGATACTCTGCACTCTAAAACAATCCGCCCCCTTCTCGGTGGCCAGCCCCCTCTATTTAAGAGTTTAGTGAGAGGATGAGTAACGGATTCGACTCCCGCCATTATCACAGCTATTATCTTCTTTATTATCATTACCACCATATGATAAAACCGAAACCATACAATTTCGCCAATTCGCTGCCCAAGCGTTATGGTACTACGACGTTCCATATCCCCGAAACGTTGCAACCAACTCCATGCACATGTTGACTCACAACACGTTGCAATGACCGTTACGCACATGTTGCACCATACCATAGCGTTACACGTAACGTAACCGTTTGATGTCACCACTAACTTCGCGATGTTGCAGCAAGTGCGATAAGTCTGTCGCAGCTAAGTCTGTCACAGTAGTGTAAAAATTCTGTTGCAGCTAAGTCTGTCATAGCAGTGTAAAAAGTCTGTCGCAGCTAAGTCTGTCACAACAGTGTGAAAATTCTATCGCAGCAAAGTCTGTCACAGCTAAGTCTGTCACAGCAGTGTAAAAAGTCTGTCGCAGCTAAGTCTGTCACATCAGTGTAAAAAGTCTGTTGCAGCTAAGTCTGTCACAACAGTGTGAAAATTCTGTCGCAGCTAAGTCTGTCACAGTAGTGTAAAAATTCTGTCGCAGCTAATTCTGTCACAGCAGTGTGAAAATTCTGTCGCAGCTAAGTCTATCACAGCAGTGTAAAAAGTCTGTCGCAGCTAAGTCTGTCATAGCAGTGTAAAAAGTTTGTCGCAGCTAAGTCTGTCATAGCAGTGTAAAAAGTTTGTCGCAGCTAAGTCTGATATGTCACTACTATGTTTAGCATATGTGTGGAACATACATGTGTTATGTTCTTTGAACCATAAATTGATAACTATTGTACCATATTGGATCAGTGTAATTTGAAGATGAATAATCCACCGGATCAAGGAAGGATTACAACAAGAAAATATACAACATAAATATGAATATTATAAGTTAGAATATGATGAAAATCATTTATGTTCCTAGTTTTGGTGAATTAAGAAAACTTGTAATGAACAATATGCATAATGTAATGTTCCATAATTTGGACATCTTGGACACTAAAAGATAATTTCTCCAGTAAGAAGTTAGTATTTTTGTCCAAGAATAGGAAAATACATTGTTGAGTATATAGTTAGATGTATATAATGTTTAGGAGTAAAGGTTGAGTACAAACATCAATAGGATTGCTACAACCATTTCCAATAATGAAGTGGAAGTTGGAAGGGGTGACCATTGATTTTATCAATAAGTTACCCAAGATGACAAAGAAAAATGATTCAATCATGGAAGTGGTGAACAAGTTGAAAAAATATGCCAACTTTATTCCAATAAATTCAACTCAGAAAGTAACTATATAACATAGTTTTACATGAAATAGATTGTTGGGTTGCATAGGATACCTAATACCATCACAAATCCATCTTAAATGAGATCTATCAAGCATCGAGAGGGATCCAATTTTTCTTAAGGTGTAGATTTTTTTAATCTTATATTTTTTACACCTCAAGATATTTGATCCTTATCTATTATTGATATATTCAGGTTTAAGATCAAATCAATATAAATTAATTTCAATTGTTTAAGCTGACATATTTTTTTATACAAACATCATATTACATAACGTTACACAATTTTATGCATTACATCATCTCCCCCATATTGGGTTGTAAGAACCTTGTTACTCTCGATGCAACAATTGTTTTAGACATATATCCAAAGTTTACTTCAAATTTTTGGAAAGGTTTTTTCATATATTTAGAATAAATATGAACATATGTAAAACATATAATCCATATATAGATGGATAGACAAAAATATTTAATCAAGTGATCAAGGATATGTTACGAATGTATGTGACGGACAAACCATCAAATTGGGGGAATTATTTATATTTAGTCGAGTTTACATAAAATAATGGATATCATGCTTCATAAAATGTATTATATATTATCCTAAGATTTGGTTAGAGTAAAACATGATATCCCTATGAATACCACGTGGGAAGTTTTTACATGCAAATATACTATTTGGAATTCAAGCATGGAAGATTATTATTAGTTTTATTGTGGTGGAAGAAAAAATAAAAGAGAATAGCTATTATATGTAATGAGCATTGTATTTTTATGTAGGCTATTTTATTCCCCCAAAAAATTATGATAATGATTAATGTGTCATTGAGAAAGGAAAACCAAGCCTACAATTGAGAATCCATGGTTTCCAAGTAGAGAGATTCCTTGGCTGGCTAGCATGAGATAGAGAAATCGAAGAGAATTCATATCCTAAGAGTGTTTTTACAAAAAGGGAATCCCATTCTTAGTATTTTGCAGGATGAGGGGGAAGAGTGTTAGCTGATCATAATAGATGTAGTGGTAGTTTCTCACACATGATAGTTTCATGGGTTGTGGGATGAGAAAGAGGAATTAGAGCTAGAACTTAGGATCTTCACCCTTTTGGATTCATGGCCTTAGGATTAAGATTTTTGAAGGCAATGGATTAAGATTTCTAGAGACAATGGTGAGGTTAGATTTTGAAACAAATGCACATAAATGTGATAAATGCATACATTGGGTATAAACCTAAGTGGTTGTGTAGGATTGATCCCCGAAGCACCAAAATGCATGCAAATAGGAGAAATAAGTGGTATATGTCTAGTAGATGTGTAATACTCCACAATTTCGTAAAAATTTTAAAATTTTCATGTAACATAAAATGTTTGTAGTCGTCATTGCCTAGGAACAATTAACTGCTAACGGTTACTTTAAACAGTATTAAAATAGCATTGAATATTTTGTAAATCTCTAGTTCTGCATACTTATTAGTTTGTTTTCATAATTCAACGTTAAAGATTTGTTTTAGCAGGTTATGATTTGGAATAACAGGAAATTAAACATCTATTTAATTTCTAGAACTAAGTTTGTTTTACTGTATTATGACAAGTAGGAAAGAACTTCAGTTGAGATCGAGGCTTACTTAGCTTATAGCTAATGCAGTGAAGTGGCGCTTCTTTTATAGGTCCTTTACAAGTAAGAAGTTTGTTACCAATTTCCATATCGAGATTATTATCTCAACTAGCATAAAATAAAATTCTAGTAAATTTACTTATTTTACAGCTTTAAGCAGTAAAAGAGGTATCGTTGATCTGAGTATTTATGTTCCAAATAATTTCTAGAATAAAATTATTTTGGGTAAACTAAACCCAGTCCAGTTGCCCTTTTATTTTTCTATAACCAACTTGTTCATTCAATTTTCATCAATTTATCTTTTAGCTAAATGCCTGTATGTAACTCTAGTGGAAGGCATCTTATATAGCAGATTCCTTTATTCATTTATTTGATGCTGAGTTAAACTCCATAGTATTTGTTCCACACATATCGAGTTAAGTTAACCTAGGAAAATTATGATCTAAGTATAGTTATAAAGTACATTGATTGATAAACACACATAAAACTAATACTTAGTGCATAAAATAGTTTATTAAATGTTCTAGTACTTAACAAATAGATATGCACTAATACAAATAGTATTTCTTTAAACCATAGTGTTAATACTTTTTATGTAAGAATGGAAGAATTATTTTCTATAAAAACTACCCAACTTAACCCTAGTAAGATATCCATTTCACAGTGGGGTAAGCAAATCTAAGTTCTAATATCTAGACTATCAAAACAAGCTATATATCTCCCTATGTTTGCAAATCTCACATACATACAGGAGTAAATCTGTTATGAGCTCTTTTTCTACAAAGTCTAAAGTTCTTATAGCATGATGTTTAATATTCAAACATGGTTTATGTTTTACTTCTATAAATTCTTGCCTAAGTCTATGGTTAATAGAAATATAACTCTAGCATAAACATGGACTTTTCCAAAAGTTGTAAAACTTGGATAAAATACCTTAATATAATTCTTATCTTCCTACAATGCTCATTAGATTTTAATATATATCAAGTATTAAATGTAATAGAAATTCATATAACCATAGTCCTATTGTAAATTGTTAATGGTTGTGGGATTGCTTCAAGAGGTCTTTGAACCATATAAAAAAACCCCACAATCGCCAATAAATTCGAGGACATGTGGTTGAAAATCAATGAGTAGGGTTTTGACCTTTTTTGGTTTTTACCATATAAGTTCTTTAAAACCCTAAAAAATCACATTAACCTATATTTTACCTTGCTCTGGAAAGAGATTTGTAAGCTTCCTTGCCAATAATCATTCTTCTTCTGTGTGTAGAGGTGCATTTGGACATTGTCTTTTGTTCTGTGGAAGAACCCATTTTTTCACCATTACCTAGCTCTGTAAAATGATGCTCCTAACGTTACCTTGACTCTGCAAGTGCTGTCATCCATACACTGTGTGGTGAGATTTTTTTTGAAAGAGTGAGCATGGTTCTTGGCTCTTAAAAGGAGTGTTACTAGAGAGTATCAAGTTCTCTTGTTTTATTGCTTGTCTTCTGGTATAGTTTTGACCTTTGCCTCGTCGTGGCTTTGGATTTAGAACTTGAGCACTGTGCATTGTATTCTTTTCTGACAGTGCTTCCCTGTAGCTTGTTGCATTTTTAATGGTGTCTAGGGTTTGATTATATCATCTTCTTCACAGCAAAGGAAAAGAGATAAAACCAGGTAAGAATTCTTTCACTTTTTGTCAATCCTTGCACTGTTAAGGTTTAATAATTTTACTACTGATAGGGGGTTTAACCATTTGTGGTTCTTTACTATTGAAAGCTTCATTCTGAAGAATCTTGAGTTGGAAGACACCACCAGAAGGGGCTTCACGTTAGCGTTTCTTCCGGTAAGCCTCGGTTTCGTTGAGGTTCCTCCTGCAGTGGTGTATGGTGTTTATTTTTAGATGATGGAGTTCATTGGGTTTTTGGATTTTGGCTCGGTCATGGATACACTGTGTTTTAAAAAGTTTTGGAAGGCCATGTGGACAATACTTTGATATGTGGTTAAGTTTATTTGAATCCCTGGTGGCTGTTTTGTGTTGGAGACTTAGGGCTTTCATAGCCGAGAGTTGAGAAATTATGGCCTTCTCAGTCGTAGTTTTTGTTTATAGTTATGTTATTTATACAGGCTTTTAAGCCATGATTCTGTTTGTAAAAGGCCATAGGGTCGTAACAGATATGATTCAGTTTAGGGTTTAGCTTCTTTTTAAAGTTTGGATAAGCTCGAAGCTTCCTATTTTGTAATTTATATATTCGGAAATAAAACATATACTCTGGTTTTTAAAAGAGATGGCAAGCTGTAATGTTAATCTATGTTGGTTTAATTTTCAAATTATTTTAATATTTATCTTACAAGGAAATATTATTACTGTAAATTGATATTTATTATGATTATGTTTAAAATGAAATGAAATGTTTACAATTAGTATTTAAAATATAGTTTTATTTTTATGGTCAGTAATAAAATTCTTCAGTAAGTAGATGGAAGAAAGATGGACTATGCAACCTAGTTCTTTACTGTATATTTTCTGAGTTAATATATGTTGAAAGTTTATTACTTACTTTCTCTCAGTTTAAATTATCATACAATGTTTTCTTTTAGATAATATATTTAATTTTGATAGGTTTATTTATTAGATAATTATGGTTGAATAAATGAAGTATGTAAGCTTTGAAATGTTTAGGAGTGAAAAGAATAACCCCTTTATTTATAAACCCTAATTTCCCTTAGTTTTAAAATACTTAGTTAGTACTGGAGTATAATGTTATCCTAGATTCTTTTTACTTAGATGAAATTATTATAGTAAATTCCTAGCCTTATTTACTGTTTCTTCAAGCTAATCTTGGTTATTTAATTTCTGTTTTTATAATGACTATTAATTATTATATTAAAAGACTTATAGTAAATAGTCTATCTACACTAAGTAAATATATACCTTTAGATCTATCCTAAACATATTTTTTTAGGTTATTCAAAGTACTTTGTCTAAATTAAAAACATCTACAATAAAAAGGAATAACATACATATGCATAACTTCTACGAAACCTGTAGAAAGTAATAAAACACATTCATGCATACTTCATTCGATTCCTAATTTGAAGTTAATCTAACCTAATGTACTAGAGTACTACCTTTAAAAAGGCGTGGAAAAATACACTTAGGTATTTTTTTATCTATCAATAAAAATTGGAAATTCTTCTAATCATTTACCCTAAACTATCTAATCCAACATTTAACTATCTTTTCATAGTAAAAGATTTTCTTTTAACTAACCCTAGCAACAACAGAAGAGAAGCATAACATTTCAATTCTTAAACTCAAACTTTCCAGATAACAATAAACAATTAGGAAGCTAGATAAATCAAGTGGAACTTGGAAATGTAGATGAGATGACAAAAGCTTAAGGAACTTGTTCCTCCCAACCAACTCCTGGAGAAAAGATGGACTGCAAATCTCAAGACCCCCGAGCTTGTCTCCTGGTCCACCTCGTAGAAGTATTGGTGAGATGTAGTTTAATAATTCTCTGCAACTCTACTGAGTGTTCAGCAATCAATCAGTTCTGCATGCAGCAGTATGAACTCAGCTTAAAATAGTTTCACTAGTTCAGGTTTACAATAATTTTCACTCAAAACATACTTCAGTTAGTCCCCTCCATCAAATTTTCTTGTCCACTTTCATTCACTCAAAATGTTCACAAGTCAAGAATGACCAGCCTTAGCGGTCTTCAATGGGAAGTTTTATTAGCATGCCTAGGTCTTTTGGGTCAGTTTTCACATAATGAGCCACCTGCTCTTGTTCCACTTTCTTGGGGAACATGACCACAAAAATAGGGAAGTTTCCACCTACAATAGCTAGAAGTTGTTTGAGGATGTTGGCAAGTGTCAATCTGCTCTCAACCGAGCCTGCTCCACTAAGTGACCAATAAAACACTCATTTAACAGCTTCCTTAAGCTGTTGTCTCATCTTTCATTTATTTATTAATAAAATATTCAACAATTACATTCAATTATCTTGACCCCACTTGGTCATTAATTACAAACTGTATAATAAAATATAACATAAGGTTTCTTAAACCATAAAATGTTTTGCAAATTGGGGCATGTGACAAGATGTGCCCCCTATGTAGTTATGAAGTGACGAAGACCTCCTAAGCTAGGGAAATAAAAAATAGATTTATATGGTAAAATGGAGGATTAATAAGAATCCTAACACTTTCATGTGTATTAAATTAGTATCCTTTACCTCTATTATATATTTTAAAGGGATGGATATTCCTATCTCACAATACACATGGGAGAACTATTTTTTCACCTCTCTTATATATACTATTTTTTCACCTCTATTATATAAATAATGGTAATAAGATAATATTACTCCATGTGGGATAACTCATTTTTTCATAAGTTTAGAAAGTTATGAAGAATATTATGCCTTATATCATACTAAACATCATTACACATTCAAAGAATTAAGACTAGTAAAATGATTTGCATAGAATCAATTGTCACCATTGGGGTTTGCACCTGGTAACCATGAATTTTCAAGAGCTCACCCATCCCAAGACTCCTCTGGGTCAAGCATGCTTAACCATCAATTTTTCCCCACAATCAAGCTCACTTAGATTTCTACCCATTTGAAAACCATAGCAAGTATTGTTCCTTATTAACTATTTAGTTAGAACTCTCTTGAATATTTAGTTAGACCTATGAGAACATCACCAAATAACTTTGAATGATTGTTAATAACTCTTTGGAGATCCTAGGAAAAAGATGGCTTATATATTTACACATCTAGTGAGCATAAGTGTGCAATTACTCCTCATTGTCTCTTCTCTAATAGTGTTTTCATGTTGTTGGAGCTTATAACTTTGAATGGGTTCCTTTTAACACTTATGAGTTGAATTTCCTTTCTATTTGAAAAAATCTCTTACACAGCTCTTGGAAATTCATAGAAAATGATCCCAATTATTTTAACCATTGGACCCCAAAGACCACATCAACACCACTCATGGAAATTGTGATCATGGCACTATCCAACAAAGAGTTCCCCATATAAAAACCAATAGTATGACACATCCTTAAATAGTTTATGGTAACTCCATCTACAAGCATTACATGAAAATTTAGTGCTAGACATATAAAGAAATTGAGATTTTTTTCCAAATTTTTATAAATGAAATTACGTGCAATGCTACAATTAATCAATATTGTTGTTGTGGCATTTAATTACTTCTTTTAAAGTAGTTAAATAGGTTCATTAAACTATCAATACAAGTTTCAAATTTTTCTTGTGAGTTACCGTGCAATATCTATGCAGGATACAAGTTCATACATGCTATCAATGTGCTTATGATCATTGTAGTGAAACAAAAAGGCATAAGAATCCGATCAACTAAGAATCAAAGCTTCAATTATTATTCACATGGAATATTTGAATACAAATCTATGTACTCAATTGAACTATAAAACTCAAGAAATCATAGGAATTCATCAATAAATTGACAAAAAGAATTCTTAATCTAATTTGAACATAAATCATGAAGATTAATGAATCAACAACTTAAGCACACCAATATATACAAATTTCATAAATATAATTTGAAAATAAAAATAATGAATCAACACTTTAAACACACAAATATCTATGAATTACATAATATTAAAGAGTCAACACCTATTCTTGGGAGTGGGACATGCCTCCATGGAACAAGGTGTTGTGGGAGGATTTCATAAATTTAAGAAATTAGCTTTATCAACACACACACACACACAGAATGGCCATATTGAAGTAACTCTGTCCTTTTATTAATTAGGCAACTACATAGAAATATATCATAACACAATCTTCTCTCTGTTCATAGTGATGGTCCCCAATTTTTATAATCTCATAAATACCTATATTAATAAATTGTGTTAAAAACATGCTTGAGAATCTTATCATTTCTCCATATGTTCTAACAAACATATATTCCACGAGTGTATTATTAACAACCATAGAAAAAATGAGTAAAAAATGTATTAGTTTCATCTTCAGTTAGACCTTCATTCCTCTTCAAATAATGTATTTGAATAATACTTGCATGGTCAGTTGGTCTCATCTCCAAAATTACCAAGCTAACCAATATATTCACTGTTAGCATAAATATACGGGTGACTTTACACGAATGGGAAGACTTTCAGTCTTGACTTGCCTCCTTTTTCAGTTCCATCGTTGAATCTTGCAATGCGCCTATCCAGTCTACGAGGTCATGTCTGGAAGAATATCCATAACAAACACATTTTTCTAATCTCCTTTCTCTTTGGGATTAAGAAATATTTTCTTAGTGGGGGAGATGATGGAAAAGCCTAGTCGACTAGCTCACCAGGTCCTCCAACTAACTATGTTTGTTCCGGTTCGATTAGTCAGTTGGTCGATTGACTTGTCAGTTGTAACTAAATAATTGTATATAACAAGTATAAAATAGGTCGATGATCAGGATCTATAGACATGTCTGTCGATTGATCCTTGTATAGTGTCTACTCTTATAAGATAAAGTGAGTTGTTGCTGTTCCACTTACTCTTGCACATCTTATGGTTATAATCATGTGAATGTTATGTTTTATATATAATTATGTATTGTAGGTAATCACATTAACCCTCAAATTACAACACATATTGTCAATACGTTGGGCTTGCATTCACCTCATGCCCAACTTGGATGGGTCATTTTCAACTAGACCATGGACAACATACCATAATGAAGAAATTATAACTATCGTTTTGAGTAAATTAGTTGAGCTTCCATTTCAAATAAGCCTCTTTCTATGTAATTAATTAATTTTAAATGTTTATTTTTTAAAGTTTGATATCAAATTGTAATTTATTGAAAATCACATTAGAAATTAATTTTAAATGTTTATTGTTTAAAGTTTGATATCAAAATATAATTAATTGAAATCCTATTTTAAAAAAAAATTAAAACTTATATCAAGATTAATAATTTTTTCAAGATATATTTTATTGTTCTAATAAAATATTTATAATTTTCTATAAATATTCTTATTATTAATTTATATTATTATTTTTATTAGAAAATTTATAACATATTAATTTACTTTTCTATTTTATTTCATTTCTTATTTTATTTCATTGCTTATTCAATAAATATTAAGATACTTTCTCATTGTGATGTTATGCCTTACCTATCTTTTTAATATAATTTTTTTTTTCTATTTTATATTTCATTTAATATTTTATTTCATTGCCTATTGAATAAATATTAAGATACTTTCTCATTGGGATATTCAAAAGTATCTTTCTAATCAGTATCTTTCGTTAGAGTATTTTTATAGTTTGAATATTAATAAATTGAGAATATAAATTTATAATATAAAATTTCTATTTATTATTGCTTAATTAATATATAATTTACTTTCTATTTTTTTTTTTAAATTTTAATGGTAATCTATCTCTTTGATTTAAATTGGTTTTGTTTTCTTGATTTTGTATGGTTAAGCCTTTTTCTAGTATGGATGTTCCATTTATCATTCTTATGACTCAGTGGAGTTGTTTAATGGCAAAATTTAATTCAATGAATTAGATAATTATTCTATTTTACAAATTTGTGTGTGAATAGACTATGTGTTCCATGAACAATAATAGATTTAGAATTAATAAATTTATGTTTATTATAATAAACATCTATTATAATGATTAATAAGTAATTATATAAAAAATTATTATAATGATTGATAAACAATTAGTTATGTCTATATATTATTTGATATTTTGGACTTGATTGAGATGATCAATAAGGTCAAGAAGATTAATCTAATTGTAACAAGTGAATAACAAAAATTCATTTCATGGTCCTAATATCTTGTTATGTTTCAATGCATTTTGATTAATATTTAAATAAGCTTCACTTAAAAGGGTGGTTAAAAAAACCTGGGTGGTTAAAGAAACCTGCAACAATTTATTTTTGTATCTTATGAATAAAAGATAGCCTTTGTTTAACACCTAACTATCTTCACAAAATTAAGTGATTTGTTGTGCTTATAAGTATTAACGAACCTCTTTACTTTTACTTGTAATTATGTTAGTATAATTACTTCTTCAATGCTACAATTATATATCATGCCACTCCATAATCACAGAGATTGCAACATTGCCAACAGTGCAAGGAATTGATGGGGAGATCTTTGCAGAAGTTTTTTTTTCGGAAGAAAAAGTACTTAGCCTTGATATTCAACAGAATCAAAGGATAATGATTACATCACAAGGAGGGTGATAAGTCCTCAGTAAAGTCTGGAAGCAAAGATATAGCAAACTGTTCAATAAGACAGTGAAGAATAACGAAAATAACCCATTTATCAACAAAGAGAGACGACAGATTTCCACTGATGACACAAAACATCAACCAAACGGATAATCCAAAAAAACGCTTGGAGTCTACTGATCATAATATGTTCACTTTATCATGGAGACTGAAGTCTAAAAAGATCTCTAATGCCAAAAAAAATATAGTGAGACAATTAGAAAATTCTTGTCTCACCTCCTCCAATGATATGTCATTCGGTGGAACTCAGTGAAAGACAAAAGAGCAGGGACCAGAATGAGCACTTTCTTGAATAATCGATATGCTTCCAGATTGTGTTCACAGTCATATGCTGAATGTTATTCAAGCAACGGGTGGATCAAAATGCTTAGCAGGTTTACAAATAATTGACGCAGACGCCTCATTTGGTTGCCGTTTGCGTGTCAGAATTTCTTCTTAAAATTCTCAGAATCTCCAACTCAATACTTGCTGTTTTAGTTTTGTCACTCTCGATGTAGCCAATGGCCACAGATCATATATTCCTCCAGAATAGTTGACCGAAGATCAAGGGTTTTAATGGTACGGCTACCGATTTTGAAACTACTTAAAATATCAACTACAGTTGCCAATCATTTGTATTCAGTTGAATAGTTTTTATTGAAGATGACAAATCTTACAGTTGTCGATCATTTGTATTTAGTTAAAATAGTATTTTATTTTTAATGGAGGATGATAAAATTTATATGATTATTTAGTTCTCAAATTGGTAATGATTATTTAGTTGTTAAATTGGTAAATTGGTAATGATTATTTAGTTGTTAATAATCATTTTATTAAAATATTTTGGAAAAAAACTAATTCTTTTACTAAATAAAAAATAAATTAAAAGAAAACACCTATTAAAAAAACCATAATCCAATAAAATAAAACACAGTTTTAAATCTTACATAGTAAGACCAAGTTCATTCAAGAGTTATTTTTTTCTACTATACTCTTTATTTTCTACTTCATTCAAAAGTTATTTGAGTATATTCTTTATTAATTTCTACTTCATTCCATAGTTATTTTTATATTTTTATTAATTTCTAGTATTAAATAAGATTTTGCATAAAGATTTTTCACAGGGCAAAATCCAACTTTTCATATTCATGAGGCGAACAATCTTGTGAGTCGACAGCATGTGCTCACTGTTCACGAGCGCAAACAGCTTTCCAATGGCGGACAGGCATCGTCTATGAACAAATATATACATATACATATACATATATATACAGATACTTTCAAAGCTGGTAAAGGTGTTTTTGCCCAGCCGCCTTTTGAAACTATCTTTTAAAACATTTCTACGTTTTCAGGGCTATTTCAAATTGATTTAAAACTGTTAAAAGAGTTGCTTAAATGGCCGCCTTAAATTTGAAGATTTAGAAAGCTCTTTGTAATATATATATATTGCATTGTTGGTTCTACTACAAGAATTTGGAGTCTTCAATCCGGTTTTTTCTATTCCCGATTCGAGCTGGTATTGCTAAGGTCATTTCTTTCTTTATTACATTCCTTAAAATGTTATATAGTGAATTGCAAAAGCGAGACATACTATATATTAAAATAAATTGTGGTGGCGGTTTTGAGCCATGTCGGTTTCAAATTGGTCTTCCTTAGTCTCCATTACTTTTGCTTTACAGTCTGTACTTCTTCAGTTTCCATTACGTTTTGCTTTACATTTTCTACTTCCCTTACTTTGGCTTTGTGTGAAGCTTCAACCTCTACATCCCATTTGACCTTGAGGAGTGAATTCGGTGTTGAAACCTCTACATCTCATTAATGATCGCTCTACTAATATTTTTGAGGAATTTAGGGTCTCCTCAAGTTTTACGTAGTTTTATTGGAGTGGTTCACTTTAATTCTTTATCATACTTTCGTGATTTTGTGGTTTTAAAAGCTCTTCTTTTCAAATTCTCTAAACGATGGTGGTGCCTGGTTGCTTCTTGGATTTGCAAGGGCTCAAAAAGGAAAGGAAACTTCTAGAGGATGATGAGCCTTTTGGAGGGTTAGTCTTCAAATCTTATTTGATAATCATGTGTTGTTGTTTTAAAAGCTCCACCCACCCAGTAGATTCTTTTTGTGTCTTCTTTGGGTGTGAGATCTATTTTTTTTGTTCTCCGAGCATTGTTCTACCACGTCTAAGCGATGGGTCTAGATATACTGTTTGGCCACCATATTAATCTCTAATTGGAAACCTTTGGAAAACTCCATTTCCACATAGATACATGCATGGGTGGTGATGTAGCTCTACTAGGTTTGATTGGTTTTAAAATGAAATTTACCAAGAAAACAAAGCCCCATAATTAGAGGGGGGAGTTAGTGAGATTTACCTAGAATGGTGTTCAAGAGAACAAGTTCGAAGTACTACGCTCAAACCATGAATTCATGCACAATCCAACTGCCCTAGAACCGTAGCGGTGAGGAGAGAATAAGATCCCAATATTTCACCAAATCAAATTTGATAACAAAGAACCCTTTCGCACAGGGGTATATGTGTGCATCTTCTTAGATTCATGGAATCTAGGCTTTAGCGAAGATCTGCTAGATTTGGCTAGAAATTTTTAAATGCATAGATCAATTTATTGTAATGGAAGAATTTGGTTCAAGGGTTATGGGGGCCTATCAATGTCTATTGTACTTGATAGTGTTGGATCCTTCTTGACCATGCATACACACTTGGAAGAAGAGGTTGAGAATATGAGCACTACTACAATATGGGGTGGTGATTAGCATCAATTCTCGATGTTTTTTGTCCAAAGGAAAAAAAACCATGTTTGGATGACACAAAACATGATGATATTGGGGCTATCGTGTTTTGCATAAACTTTGTGCATTGGCTCTGCATCAAATTGACATTGTGTTTTTGACACATGTTTTTTAAAATGTCATGTTAGCAATGAAAACCTACAATGCAAGAAGATTTTCTACATCATGTAGCATTTTATTACATTGTATTTGTGTTCGAAGAGTGTTGTTTTCTTTCAAACTAGCGTCATCGTGTGTTTATAATTTAGATGAAGCATCTTTCTTGCATCTCATTAGCGTTGTAGTGGCATTGGATTAGAGAACAGTTTTAGTTAGTTCATGTCATATTTGTATATTTTTACATCGATATGTGCACAATGTCAGCATCTTATATCCAACATCTATACTTTACAGTTTTTTAGCATCAAAACTGTAAACTATTACTGACACATATGCAACAAAACAATCTTCAGTTTAGAATTAAAATCAAGGTGACGAAATTCGGGGCGATACAAAATCTCTCTATATTTCAAGTTTGCAAGATCAAGATAAGGAAATTGGGAAGGAAAAAGAAGGTAGCTATATATGACTAGAGAAATAATACATTAGATTTCATTGATATTTCGTATATTGCTTGGCTTAGGATTCTGATGTTTACCTTATTGTTGTTATTATTCAATTATTGTTTTGTAGGGCTTGGCGAGACAATGAAGAGACATGAAAATGAGGTAATAAGAAAGTATAGAATAGAATTTGTATCCACTTTTGTTCCTCGACCATCCACATGTGAGGAAGCTAATGATTATTTCTATGTGCATCAAAAACTATAAAAAACTATAAGGTTAAATATGGAACTCCATTTTGGTTTCTTTGTGTAATGGCCTCGGTGAACTATAAAACATAGAAAATGCTTTCTAGGTGAAGATTCAAATGAAAAAGAGGGATTCTTGATATTAGAATTAGAGGATTTTTTAATTAATCTAAAATCCTCCAAATTGGGCTTCGCCAGGACAAAAGAAGTTCATGTGAGTTTAGAACAGTATAATAGTCCTACTTTTAAACAAAAAACAAAAATGAATCAACTTCAAGAAAAAAACATTCCAATTCATGGAGTTATGTCTAGGAAGATTCCATACTAGAATTTGGTCAACCAAAAGCAAAAGTGATGGACTGCCCTTCCTTCATAAATTTCTTGGGAAAAGGGAAAACAAATTTAAATGAGTTGAAGTTTGTTTGGTTCATTGATAAATGTGATAGAGATAATAAGGGAAAATATGTCAAAATTTTGAGAATACTTGGGAGTATTGCATCTGGAAAAGATTTCTCTGAGACGAACATGGTCATGCTTGTTTTCAAGGGTGAGCATCAACAAGGGAATCCTTATGAGAAATGCATAGTTGTGAACCCTTATAAATACTCTAGTGATTCCATTGATCTGGTAACAAGATTATGGCAATATCTTGGTAAAATAGAATCAACATCCTCTATATTACATTCTCTCCTCTTTTATGGATAAAATGACTTTGTAACACAAAACATTAAACATTTTAAAATAATTGTGTAAGCTAATGTTATTGATTTTTTTTGTTGTTCAAATTTTATATTTATAATGTATTGGTAATTTCTTGTGCCCACTTATTCAATTTGAATACTTATTTAATTTTTGTCTTCAAATTGTAGTTATATTTTCAGTTATGGATATTTTAATAGGTGTAAACTTGGGAGGTCCTCCTCTACCCTGCTGGACTAATAAACTAGGATTCTCTTGTAGATATATCTTTTGGTTAGCTTGAATGTAGTAGTCACATACACTATACTCGCAACGTTTGAACCTTATATTCATGATATTTGTAAAATTTCCACATTGAATATCTTCCAATGTGTGAATTCCTTCCTTACATATCATGGTACATGTCTAACTTTGTTCAATACAATAGGTAAATGAGATTTTTTGTAGCATCTACAATTTTCTTAGTTTTCCCAATAAAATTGTAACACCTATAATTTACAGTTTTGTAGCATCTACAATAAATTTTCATAAAATTGTCAATGTTATCTGAATCTCGCTAGCCAAATATGATGTAAATGCAAAAACTTCTTCCCTATAACAAACATTTAACCGACAATATCACTTCCACATCAAATATATGCATATTAGCTGAATCGCATCCCAAATATTCTTACTTTCCTTCGAAATTATCCATTTATCCCCAGAAATATCCCCTTTCTGATGTAGAGGAGATACATAGCATTGCAGTTGACTATAATCCGCACCCAAAATGTTTTGGCTCTTAGACTATCTACTTATTGATTTGAAAGTTCCTCCACAATGTACTTGTGGCATCAACATATGATGTACCTGTAGTAGTCTGTAGCAACGGTGTGATGGAAGACTATTGATCCTTTTAGAAATAATTTGGTTGTCCTTTAGTAAAGTAGAAGAGGGTGCATTGATGCACCAGATCCAGGTTTCTCCCTTTGTAACTATTTTAATATTTAAAACATAAGTTATATTTTTGGCTGATTATTTATTTTTAGAGTATTTGTTATTCGTCTGTGACTATGAAAAATATGAAACTTAAAGGAGGAATTTTGCATGACTTCATCATTATTACACTAGGAGATTTTTCATACGACCAGTTAGCGACTGGTTTCCTTATACCTATCACATGGATGATGATTACATTCATCCTATCCAATAGTGAATAGGGCACACTTGCATTGGTTCAAACCGCTCTTAGTAAAAGTTTGGTTTTCTCTCCAATTTTCATAATATCACTTCAATTTAGAGTTAAGCATGATGCATGATTTTTCACATGTCCTTGTTTTTGTCTCATATCGAACAAGAAGGGGATATCTCATGCTCATGATGAAATAACAAGGTGGATACATTGGCTATTTTATTTTTTACCTATAATTAGTTGCTTCCTCTGTTAGAGTAGGATATAAGGATAAACTCAACTTTGTGAGGATTAGGTTTTGTGAATTGATCCAATTAACATGTGTATGAAATGAGCCGTAGAATTTAAAAACCAATGCTTCCCACTTACTGGCAATCAGATTTGTTGTAGTAGAGTATTCATACAACAACATGAACCACGACAAAAGGTAGTGCCACATATGACAATAAATGCTCAAATGACAACAACATTAATGATGGTAAGTGGTTAAGTGAATTTGGATAAGTTCATCCAAGACATCAAAAATGGGAACCTTTCCAGAATCTCGAGGACATATCAAATCAAGGGAATTCTACAATTCATCATTAACATCTTAAATTAAGGATATTTCTAGTAAAATCCTCAAGTCCATCAAAGAATAGAATAATAAGTGAGTAACATATAAAAAATTGAAGTCCAATATTCATGGAATTTAGAATACAATCAAAGAGAAAATCAAAGAGGAATCCAATTCAATGCTTGTACAATATTATCATGAGTATATTCCATCTTGGAAAATGGATGCTCCAATGTTTATTCTTCCTAAACTGGAAAATACACAACTCTAGGATAGAAATAAACATGAAGGTGTGATTACTGAAGAAAATCAACACGGTCAAGTGAAAAATCTTGTTCTTGTATATTATGATATCACTAATACCAAAAAATTCCTAGAACTCACCAAGAATATGTATATCAAGAAAAGTGCATAGGGAGAATTGGTTCTCCAAGAATGGGTTCTTCCATTATCAAAATGAAGAGTACTAAATCTACTAGAAGATCCATTCTTTGGAGAAAATCCATATGTGAAAATGTGTGCGAAAACTCTACTGTCTTAAGTACATGGTGGATAGATGTGGCTTAACACAACTATATCCATTGATGCCAAGTTGATTGAATCGATCACTGGTCTACCTACTTCTAGAAAAGATGTAAGCTCTCTCTTTTACAAGACACATAATAAAGCGCTTGGAATAAGGATATTTGATTAATATGGAACTCAATGAGTAGGAAGAGGTTTTTTTATTGCTCATATAAATGACTTTAATTTAATATTTGTTGTATAAATAATGACATGCAATATATTTTGAAAGGGACAATGAGATCAGGTCTCAACAACATTCATCGTTGTTGCAAAAGAGTGTGTGGATGGATTCTAGATGAATTGGGAAATGTTTCTGCTGAATGAATTGCATGGAAATTTCCTGGAAGCTCAAGAAAAAGGTAATCCCTTCCATTTCACTTTGATTCTATTTTGCATTTCCTTAGTTGCATGGAAGGAACCAAATGGAAGCTAGTTCTTTGAAAAAACCAGAAGACCCTTCTTGGGTGCACGATTTGAAAATATGTGATTCTTTACGATTACGTGAAGACAAGAAAAAAATGATACCAATTTTTATATCTATAGTTAATAAATTATATTTGTTCTATGGGAAACTCTATGAGTATTGTCTCATGTAGTTGAAGCATACAAGGGGATAGTTTGCTTCAAGACTGGGTTGCATTATACCTATGTATAGGCCAAGAGAGACTCTAGAAGGAAGTGACTTTCCACCAAGTTTATGTGTACAGAAAATGATATAGAACAAATATTCCATGAATGGGATGCAAAATGGAGAAGAGAACTGATAGAAGAAGAATAGGTCGTACAAATAGAACTACCTAACAATGTAGTTCTCATAATTGAAGAAACGTTCATTGAGATGACTCCTAAGTCCACTTAGTAATATGTTCGCACTAAAAATAGGTAAAATACTAATCATTCAGAAAGAAAAGGAAATCCTCCAATCCAATCCAATTTGTACACTAACTAGAAATGAATTTCAAAAAATAGTCATAGACATTAGAAATGCAATAGAAGAAGCTAGTTTGAATTTTATGATCAAGAAGAAGGATGTTAAAGAACTTAAAAATCAACAAGAAAAAATCAAAATGGCGATGGAAGAAAATTTTGCAGACCTTTAGCAACAAATATAGTCTTCTAGAGAAAGGAAGAATAGTTGATCTCATCTAAATAATCACATTCACGCTCAAAGATGCAGACATTGAATGGAACATTGTCACATTAGAATCCAAAGTTCTCCTCTACATCATTGATACTCTCCATGCAAGGAGCACACAATTTGGTAAGTCATGTAGAAGTATTCATATCATGTTTATCTGAAAGTGAATTGTATGAACTAAACACATATGTTGCACACAAAAGTAGATGGAGACAAGAGGCCATTATATTAGATTGGAACAAAATTCTGAACGAAAAAGAAGTCATACAGGATGAATTTCGGAGGTTGAAAGAAGAGAAATAAAAGATGGCACAAAGACATATTCTTTGGAAAGGGAAGAAAAAGAAGCAATCAAAATAGAAAACAATCTAAGGCAGGAATCAAAAGAAATAAGGAAGAATTCCTTAATATTACAAAAGGCAGTAGAAGAAGTGTTGAAATTGCTTCCAGAAGTGCAAGAAATTGGAGACACCTCTCCAGAGAGAAAAATGATAAAGGTCGGTGAAATTAATCAAGGGTTGTATACCAAAATTAAATAATTGTCACAAACACCGGTAACTCCTCGAAAAGTCAGAGAAATATGCGAGAAAATACTAGAAAGAGAAAATTGTTAGGATTATTGTAATCCTCCCTTGTCCACCATAGTCTAAATGCCAGCTTACTAGCTTAGGATGTCATTTTCACTTAATTAGTGTATGGAGATGTCTTATGGGGCCCACTAGCTACTTAATGATCCCTCATGTATTAATCTAGGATCTCTAGAGACCAATCCCTAGATTTTAGGACAGCACTATGAGTTACAGGAGTCCCACCATTAGTTCACCCCAGTTAGTGTTGAGTTATGCTCCGATGGAACACATTCAGTTCACTCTCGGTTATCCTAGTGCCTCTTTTGCATGATTTAAGAAGATGGGTGCCTTTACTCACCTACCTTGGTTCATTAACTAACTGTGAGGTGTTTCAATTGTCTAGAGTTGCACTAGTGAGCCTTCAGTGGTGATTAGTCCATAGTTAGTCATGTATGGAGTCAAGGATTCGAATCATTCCTAGAGGATTCGAATTCCCTCCTTTGTATCATGGATGTATTACGTACATAGTAATGATTATTCAATCACTTTATGCTGTCAAATTTTTGCTTCTTGTCTAATGAATTTCACTATGCATGTTTAACAATTATAAACACTTAAATTCTTCCTCCTTCATTCCTCTTTCACTGTGAGGTTCAATCTATTCTAAATATATTGTGGAATTGATAATTCTACATGGTATCAAAGCTATACATATTTGGTTTACCTTCATATTTAGAGTTGTATGCATGTTAACTAAAGAATTCAATAGAATTATGCTTCCCATGAAGCTGCAAAATGGAGAATTCAACTTCCTTGACACTAAGGATTCGCACACCTTTCAATTACATGGATTGGATGGGAGATATGCATATTGTGTTGCAAAACAAGGGTTTGTATAGGGTCATTATGGGAAAGGATGTCGAACCCAAACAACCTTTAGAGAGATCAAAGTACTTGAAAAAATTGGATGAATCCTTTGGTTTCATGTGTATTCATATCTCAAGGGAGTTTCTTTTCCACCTTGATGGATAAAAAACAGCAAGGGAAGTATAATTGAAGCTTGAATCACTGTTTGGAAATAAGGATGAGATGAGAGGCCAAATTTTGGGGAATAAGTTTATTTATCTTCAACCCAGTAGTTTTAAACCATCCAACATTGCTTCTCCAAATTCAAGTCTTTGGTCATGAAGTGCAAGCAATGTCTAATTGATAATAAGTATGAGCAATTGGTGCTCTCCACTCTGAGAAAGATTGGCCCCTAATTTTAAACATTTGTGTCCACCTTCCGCTCTAGGAGACTGAGAACCCAAAACTAGAGAATTCCCTCACTTGATGCATTCATCAAATCCCTCATCCAAGAAAAAATAATTTGATCCAAATGGGAGCCATAAAATCCTCCAAAGACATAACTCTTTTGTATAGGGATACCAAGAATGCATAAGTAACGGGGAAGAATAAATGGAAGGCCAAGATAAATACTGAAGTCAAACCAAATAAGGATCTTGATCCATTAGGTGGAGCATTAGGTTCTAAAAAGGACAAGTAGAATAGGTTTGAAAATACCAAGTGTTCCTATTGCAAGAAAGGAAATCATTCAGAGAAATAATGTATGAAGAAACCTATAGATCAAATGGGAATAATTCTTGAAAAGCACGATATTACCTTACCAAAAGGTGAAAGGAAGAATGATCCTGAAAGAATTACCAATGATCATGAGAGATGGCATGCACTGAAGGATGGGTTTTCAAAATCTCAAGCCTTCCTTATTAATTCAAGATCCTCCAACCACATGGTTTCCTACAAAGATTCATTTTCTTCATTAAATATAATTAATGGTCTAAGTAATCACATTGGAGATGATACTCAGATCCAAGATGAAGGGAAGGGTACAATAAAATTAGAACATGGAGTGTTAAAAAATGTTCTGTATGTACCTTATTTAGCAGCAAACTTGTTATTTGTTTACTAGATGACACACATTGGTTCGAAAGAGAGTTGTTTTTGGACTTAACACAATTGAGATATCAAATATCTCTATTGGGAATATGATAGCTAAATTTGCTTCAACCCATGCCTTCTAGGAATATGAGTTCTCACACTTTTTTTCATACTTATATCCATTGCAAGATCTGTAGCCAATTAACATGGAAGGTAAATCTATTATACCTAAACCATTTGCATATGATGGTGTTTCTACTAATGTTTTAGATTCAAAGTTCAAAGATGAAGAGCAAGTTGAATCAAATCATGATATTGAGGATGAAGTTGAAACATATCCATATCCATATCCAGTTCCTACTCCCAATCCTAGGCCTACTCCCAATCCTAGGCCTAAATGGGATCATAAATTCATTGAGGACGTTGGGAACATGGTTGGAGATACATTTAGCAAAAGCATAAGAAGATATCAATTTCATGATGAGAACCTTGTGCTATGTCATATATATCCATTTCTCCCAGAGAGGTGATATAAACTCCCATAAAGGTGTTACTTGATGGTGGGTTTGATTGATAGTTCTTAAAAGCGTCTTTCCATGACCCACCAAGGTAGGAAGCCATGGATAAGGAATATGAGTCACTGCAAAATAATGGGACATTGGATTATGTATGTCTTCCTCCAGAGAGAAGATACACAAGTGTCTTTCTATATGATAAATTGGAAGAATCAATATACCTAGAACATCCTAAGGGGTACACTAGTGATTCTTCCTTGGTATGTAAGCCGAGAAAACCATTGAATGGGATCAAGTAATCCCCTAGGTCATGGAATTCCCAGTTTAACTCTTCCATACTGTCACAGCGGCTTGAAAGCTACAAGTATGATTAGAAAGAAATATCATCTCCCTTCCTATCTGACATCAGATTGGAAGGAGGTTCACATGATTCACATACACTTTATTAGGGAACGGGTCCACAAAAGGACCATCACACTGTATTCTTGATCTACAGAGGTGCAGGTTGAAAATGTTTTTTACAAATATATTTACTCAGGATAAATTTGTCTCTTGGTTTGAAGGTTTAATCCAGTTCCCTACTGTTCATTTTTTAGGGGGGGGGTTGTTCCCAAGAGGTTTTCTCCATTTCCTCAGTTTATTAAGCAGTTAATTTTTCATTATATTGTATGGGTTACCTTTGGTCTCAGTTTCTAGGGCCCAAGTTCTCAAATTTTATATTAAGGGGGGAGGGGTGTTAGGATTATTGTAATCCTCTCTTGTCCACCATAGTCTAAATGTCAGTTTACTAGCTTAGGATGTCATTATCACTTCATTAGTGTATGGATATGTCTTATGGGGAACACTATCCACTTGATGTTCACTCATGCATCAATATAGTAGCTCTAGAAACATGGGAGTCCCACCATCAGTTCACCCTGGTCAGTATTGAGTTATGCTCCAATGGACCACATTCAGTTCACTCTTAGTTAGCTTAGCACCTCTTTTGCATGATTTAAGGACATGAGCGCCTTTTCTCAGCTACCTTTGTCAGTTAACTAACTGTGAGGTGTTTTAGTTATATGGATTTTCACTAGTGAGTCTTTAATGGTGATTATTCCACAGTTAGTCATGTCTAGAGTCATTTTGGAGTCACAGATTCGAATCACTCCTAGAGGACTCAAATTCCCTCCTTTGTATCATGGATGTATTACATATAGATTAATGATTATTTACTCAACTTTATGGTATCAAATATTTGACTCTTGTCTAATGAATTTCACTATGCCTATTTAATAATTTTAAACACTGAAATTCTTCCTCAATTCTTATTTCACTGTGAGGTTCACTCTAACCTGAACATATTGTGGAATTGATAATTCTACAAAAAAATGGATTTAAAAACATTAAGACTCTAGATTTGGTGTGCGCTAATCTACACAAATAAAGTGCTCAGCTATGGACCTCCCAAATTGTAACATCCCCATACCCCATAATGCATATTATTTAAAATTTTTGCTAAAGAACCTTAACCTTATTTTGAAAAAAAGGGCATGCGTGTTAACACATTCTTCCACCTTCATTCTCAGGTTTAGAAAGCACTGTAAATTTTTTTCCGCCCTTCAAAGATCCCTTCTATGACCGAAAAAACCATTTCCACACTTCGCTCTCTATGCTTCCGCTTTCTACCTTTCCGACCTTGAAACTTGGGAATCAAAACTTTAACATTCGACGCAAAGCTTCCACCATGATTTATCCTTCATCACTTTCTCTTTCCTCCTTTCGCTCAGAACTTGGGAATCAGAAATTCAACATTCGATGGAAAGGTTCAACCATTATTCCACCTTATACACTTTTTCTTTCCTCCTTCCACTTGGAACTCAAAAATCGGAGCTTTACATTCGATAGAAAGGTTCAACCATTATTCAACCTTCTGCACTCCCACTTTCTGCCTTCCGATTGGAACTTAGGAATTAGAACTTTAACATTCGACAGAATGGTTCAACCATTATTCCTCCTTCCACACTCTCGCTTTCCGCCTTCCACTCGAAACTCAGAATCAAAACTTTAAAATTCGATGGAAATGTTCAACCATTATTCCGCCTTCGCACTTCTGCTTTCCGCCTTCCGTAGGCGGATCTCGGGAATCGAAAAACCAACTTTCTGCCTTGTTTCACTTCCCTTTTTTTGTCTTTCTCCTTCCGCTTTCCTCAAGTGGATTCCAAGGGGAAGAAATACTAAATCACATGCATTCTGATCCTACCACCAGGATTTTAGCCTCCAAGAACTAAAGAAAAATGCAAAACACAAGACATATATAGGAGTAAAATGCAGGGAAATATGCCCAAGTAAACCTCTACTTAATCATCAACAAGCATTCAAAATGAACATAGAAATTCATAGACAAATACATGGCATAAACAAGGATAATAGAGATACTTATTCAATATTAAATCCTACTTCATTCATAAGAAACTACAATGCATAAACAAGAAGGGCAAAGAATACTTATCTTGGTGATGGAGTTGTCCCGTAACTAGCTATATGGCTGCAAATTTCCACCCAACCATATGCCAGTTGTGATGATCAATCTCTCAACACAACTGCCACCCCCGATATGGGCATGATTTCCATAAGGAACTAGGGAATAACAGACTTACACACAACCATCTCATAACACACACAGTCAAGCTAACACACAGCCGGGTTTCACATACTGTCCAGCCAAGACAACATACAATTGGTTTTCACATGCTACTAAGGAAATGACTCGAACACATCAAAACAAAATCAAACCAACCTACAGTTGCGTTTCTTAGACTGCTAAGGCAATGTAAAGGTATAATTTTTGAGCTAGTAAGCTCAACCACAGAGCTATGGAAACCTACACAAGATCTATCCATCTTGGCACTTCATAATACCTACACACCCCAACAAAAGGAAGTATTCCCTTCACTGCTACAATGTTCCCTCAGACCATACCTTCCCTTCTAGTGTTCTTCAGGGTGTGCATAGAAGATTTTCTAGCCCCTCTTGATCTGCCTGTGTGGCTCCTCTCTTCACTAGGTTTATGATCCAACTTTGGGCCTCTTCCACTAATATGTATTCAGACCAAAACAAGGATGCAGATCACAACAACCCACATGAAAAACACAACACACAGGATTCACACTATAACACAAGAAAACATGGTCTCCTACTAATCTGTGGTTCGGGATAACGTTGCAACACATTAACCAATTTCTCAACAATGAGAAAACACTTGGAGAAATGCGTAGAAACACTCTGCTCAAACCAAAACACTCTGTAACTCTCCCAATGAACAACACATAATCATCAATGAATAACCACATTGCGTGAATTATTCAATACTCTCTCCAAATGTTCAACACAACCCACGTGAGGCAAGACTGGGCACACATTCTCGAGTTTTCTTTCTTCAAAAGAAATAACACAACTGTAGAATTGTAGGTTTGATCAGATATACAATCATACTGCCATTCCTTTCTCTTCCCAAGGCATTAACTGCCTCAACCAACCTCTGGAAGCAATGAATGATTGAGGACAGAGGACAACAAGGTAGCTAAGGTTTCATGGTTTTCCCCATTGAGATCTAGCCACACCCTATTGGCTCAGTGGGTTTGACTAAATCCCCACCCTATCCCTTATGGAATCATGCCCCCATCTCTTTAACGTTGCAGTTCCATAGCTAGCTGTGGTATTTATTAAATTGTGCTTTTACATGATATTCAAAATATACTGTGCATGACCAACACAATAACCATAGGCATTAACCTTGATCACCTATACAAAAAACACCAAATCAATGTCAGATCCTTGGCCTTGTTCTCCTCGCCATGATTTAATTATAATATATACATCATGTACAATTCAATACTTATGGGGTCGAAACCGGGGTATTACATTCCCCTCCCCCTTACAATAGCATTGTCCTTAGTGATTTTCAAAATTGGACAAAAATGTATGTGCCAATCACATGGCATCCTCCAGCTCCCACGTAGCCTCTTTGGGACTGTAGTGCTCCCATTGTACCTTCACCTATCAAATGGCTCGATTCCATAGCACTATGACCTTCCTATTGAGGATGCACAATGGCTCGGTTTGGAACTCTCCCTCGGGACCTGAATCACATCCCAATTTATCACATGGTTAGGATAATGTACATATTTCTTAAGAAAAAAACATGAAAAAACATTATGAGCTCTAGTGCTAGGAGGAAATGCAAGTCTATATGCAACTGGCCCTATTTTTTCAAGCACTTCAAAAGTCCCATAGTATCTAGGTGATAGCTTGGCATAACTTCCAAGCTTCAAGGAACTCTTCATTTCCCTCACTCTGAGGTAAACATGATCCCAAACACTAAAATATCTATGCACTCTATGCTTGTCTGCATAGATTTTCTATATGTCTTGGGATTCCTTCAGGTTCTCCCTGATCTTTGCAACCTCTTGCTCCATTTCCTTGAGCAATTCCGGCCCAAGCACAATCTTGTTCACTAGATTATCCCATGTCACAGGTGTCCTACACCTTCTTCCATACAAAGCTTCATATGGACTCATCCCCAAGGATGCTTGTTGTCCATTATTATAAGCAAACTCTACCAAGTGTAAATAATCTTCCCATTTGGTTGATTTGTCCATCAACTAGATATGAAGAATGTATTCCAACACTTGATTCACTCTCTTTGTCTGTCCATCATTTTGAGGATGGTAGGAAGTGCTGAAGTTCAAATTCGTACCCAAATATGCAAACATACCCTTCCAAAAATTGGAGGTAAACTTAGGATCCCTATCAGAGACTATTTCCTTAGGAAATCCATGCAATTTGAAAATATCATTCATGAATATTTTTGCAATGGAATCAGTCTTATAAGTGGACTTAAATTGTATAAAATGTGATTCCTTTGTCAACTTATCCACCACAATCATGATGGAATCATGTTTCCTCCAAGTCATTGCCAATCCTGTAATGAAATCCATAGAAACAAATTCCCATTTCCATTCTGGAACTGGAAAAGAATGCAACAAATCTGCTGGGTGTTGATGCTCAACCTTCACTTGCTGACATTTCATGGACTTTGAAATATACTCTGCAATGTCCTTGTTCATTCCTGACCAAAAATATTGCTTTATGGCTATATCAATTTTTTTTCTGATATCCTGGGTGACCAGAATATGGAGTTTGATGGATCTCATCCATAACAATTCTCCTCAAATCTGCTACATTTGGAATATAAATTTTGTTTTTGTAAGTAAGAAGTACATCGTCTTCCAATTTATATCCTTCATACCTCTTCTCAATACTTTTCTACTGCAATTTGTCCTTTATCTGAACATACATTTCATCTTTAGCAGTATGGTTAACAATCTTCTATCTCAAATCTGATTGGCAAATACTAAGAAATGCCACATGAATTTCATGCACCTTCCTATTGAGTGCATCAACCACTTTGTTTTATTTACCTTTTATGTGTTTGATTTCAAAATCAAACTCACATAAAAACTCCATCCATCTAACTTGCCTAGCATTTAGAGTTGGTTGATCAAACAAATATTTCAAACCATAGTGGTCTATCCTTAATTGAAATTTTCTTCCCATTAAATAATGCCTCCACATCTTGAGAGCATGTATTATGGATGCAAGCTATAAATCATGAATGGCATAGTTCTTCTCATGATCCTTCAACTTTCTTGACTCATAGCATACCATGTGGTTGTCTTACATAAGAAATCCTCCGAGCCCTTGTCTACATGCATCAATACACACCGCACAATATTTTTTCAGTTCTGCAATTTTCAAAACTGGCGCCTTGTGAGAATATTATTCAACTACTGGAATATTTCTTCACACCTTGGTGTCCATTCAAACATCATCCCCTTCTTTTGAAAATAAGTGATGGAATGTGCAACCTTGGAGAATCCTTCAATGAATCTCCTTTGTATCCTGTAAGTCCCATAAAAGATCTTACATATGTCACATTCCTTGGGGTAGGCCAATTCATAATGGCCTCAATATTTTGAGGGTCCATAGATATTCCCTCATCTAAGATAATGCGACCCAAATAGTGAATATTATCTTTATAAAAGTCACATTTGCTTAGCTTTGCATACAACTTATGCTCCCTTAGCAATTGCAATGTCAATATCAAATGATCTTCATGCTCTTATTCATTCTTAGAGTAAATAAGAATGCCATCAAAGAAAACAAGAACAAACTTGTCCAAATACCCGCTGAAGAAACTATTCATAAGGCACATAAATGTAGTTGGTGCATTTGTGAGACCAAATGGTACCACTACAAATGAATAATGTCCATACCTTGTTCTGAAGGTTGTCTTATGAATGTATGCATCCTTGATTCTTACATGATGGTAATCAAAACTTAAGTCAATCTTGGAAAATACCTTTTCTCCTATCGTTTGATCAAAGAGGTCATCAATCCTAGGAAAAGGGTATTTATTCTTCACAGTGATTGTGTTCAACTATCTGTAGTCAATAAACAACCATGGTGTACCATCTTTATTTTTCACAGACAAAGCTAGTACTCCCCAAGGAGACACACCTGCCCTGATATACCTCTTTTCCAACAACTCTTGCAGCTGCATCTTTAGCTCTATCATTTCTGGTGTGCTCATCTTGTAGGGTGTCTTGGACACTAGTGCTGCTCCTGGCACAAGTTCACTTGCAAAATCAATATTCCTCTTTGGAGGAAGCCCTAGAATTTCATTAGGAAAAACATCCCTAAATTACTGTAACACATGAAAGTCCTCCAATCCAAGAGTTTCATTATCTGCTTCCTGCACAACATGAGCTGCATACACTCTGCAACCTTTCCTACAGAGCTTCTTCAGTTGCATTGCTGAAGCCTGCCTACTAAAGATCACTTTTGGAATGCATTTTACAACCTTTAGTTTTCCTTCTTCATTTAGGAATTCAAATGTCTTGTTGTTGCAGTCAAGTTTATCCCTATGCACTTCTAACCAATCCATTCCAATGAGTATATCATAGGAACCAAGTGGTATAAAATTCATCTCTGCAGAAGTGACCAATCCATCCATAACCAATGAACATTTCTCTACCACTTCACTAACCTTTCTCTTAGTCCTACTGGCTAGCTGAACTAACCATGATATTCTATGCTTTGATTTCTTCAAAGTGCACATATCAACAAGAATAGGGGTGATATAACTATGAGTGGATCTAGGGTCAATCAAAACAAAAACAAAAAAAGGTTGCTCATAAATCTTACCCTCAACTTCAACCACAGTTGGTTGATGATCTTCCTGGTGGTTCTCTAAGACTGCATAAATTCTAGGAATGGTCCTTGCTTCATGACCCAAATTTTCAACTCCTTAGGTTTTGTGGGATTGAATTTCATCCCCTTTCGGATGTGGACAGTACTTAATCAGATGGTATCCTCCACATCCCCAACATTTGAGTGGATTCCCTGGCCAAGATTCACATTCTTCTTGCGGGAATTTATCCTACTCTCCTCTGTATTTGTTGTCTGATGCCCAGAGTTTATCTGCCTTTGGATTTCAATTAAAATATGTAGCATGGCTACAATCAATTGATTTTTCTCTTCTAGAGCCTTGATCATCCTTTTGTTTTCCTCTTCGCAACTCAACAAATCCACCCTCAAGCTCCTTATGGTAACTGCAACATTTGGGGAATTCTCTTGATTTCTCTTCCCATTGAATTTTGTTTCATCATTCTGAACATGAATATTTTCCCCCATATCCTCCTCCTCGTGTCCATAGGGATCCTGTGCATCATCCATGCTTTAGGTCCTCACGGTCGAGCCAAAACCCTATTTTTTCTATCTGCACGATGACTCTGCAAAATGTGTTAAAAGACACCATTGTAAGGAAATCTCAGTAATTAAAAATCACTTACCAACTGATGACTGCAGGTATGAACGATCGAGACTGTGGTATCACCCAGATCTACGATCAAGGTTCATTTCAAAAATAAAAGAATGAGAATGATAAACAGGGCGTTGAGTTGCGAAATCGGAACTAATTGCCACGAAGGATATTATGATCAACGGATGAGGTTGACCCTCAAATATAAACGATTGGCAACGATTTCACTGGGTGAACTAGCATGCATAAGGTTTTATTTTTCCCAAAATATATCCTATTTGAAAAAAGACTAGAATATTCCAGGAATATTTTGTATTTTGGGCATAATTTTTTTCTCGTAACTCAGAATTAGGCGCACTATAGACCATTGGAAAGGTATTAAAATTATCTACGACTTTATTATTTTTAGTTTTTTGTAATTCCTTACCATGTTTCTGTGGCGGGTGTTTAGTAAGAAAGAATCTTTTAAAAGATGTTTTTTTAAAAGCATCTTTTAAAAGATGCTTTGTTACTAAAACGACCTTCTTGGAAAAACGGTAAGGAATTAGGAAAAAATCAAAACAACAAAGTTGTAGATAATTTCAATACCTTTCCAATGGTCTAAAGGCATCCTACTTTCAAGTTACGAGAAAAATATTATTCCCAAAATACAAAATATTCCAAGAATCTTTTCACTTTTTCTTAAATAGGATACATTATAGAAGAGGATATAATGTTATGGTGGATGAAGAAACTTTTACTACGCGCAATAGGAAATGTGCGAAAATGACGTGTCCTCCTCCAATTGGATATCACGCTCGAAGATCGGGGGTATAAAAATCACTTTTTGGGGCACAAAATATCTATGGAATTGGGTTCACCATCAATTTGAAGTCTGCTTCTTTAGTTAACTTTATAGAGCGATGCTTGGGACATTTGTCTGGGTTAGCTAGGTTTAGTAGAACCGCTAAAATAGTAATCTATCTTTCTACAACTATTTAACTTGGCCCATCTAGGCCCAATGCTGTAACCAACAGCTCTATTAACTATTCAACTCGACCCATTTAGGTCCTAGTGCTAGAACTAGCATCTCTGATACCACAATGTAATGTGCCCATGTCCCATAATGCGGATTATTTAAAATTTTTGCTAAAGAACCTTAATCTTCTTTCGAAACATAGGGCATGGGTGTTAACAAACTCTTCCACCTTCATTCTCAGGCTTAGAAAGCACTGTAGAATTCTTTCCACCCTTCATAGATCCTTTCTGTGACCGAAAACACCATTGCCGCATTGAACCTATTCTTTTTGCACTCCGCTCTCCTCACTTCCGCTTTCCGTCTTTTCGACCTCAGAACTTGGGAATCATAACTTTAACATTTTACAAAAATTTTCTACCATGATTCCGCCTTGCACACTTCCACTTTCTGCCTTCTGCTTAGAACTCGGGAATCATAACTTCAACATTCGACGAAAATTTTCAACCATTATTCCGCCTTCCGCACTTCTGCTTTCCGCCTTCTGTTCGGAACTTGGGAATCAAAACTTTAACATTTGACGGAAATGTTCAACCATTATTCCGCCTTCGACACTTTCGCTTTCGGCCTTCCTCTCGGAACATGAGAATCATAACTTTAACATTCGACAGAAAGGTTCAACCATTATTCCACCTTCTGCACCCTTGCTTTCCACCTTCCGCTTAGAACTTGGGAATTAGAACTTTAAAATTTGATAGAAAGGTTCAACCATTATTCCATCTTCTTCACTTTTGCTTTCCTCCTTCCACAGGCAGATCCTAAAACAGAAAACCAACTTTTTTCCCTGTTTCACTTTCCTTTTTTTGGCTTCCACCTTTCGCTTTCATCAAGAGGACTCCAAGGGGTAGAAACACTATATCACATGCATTCTGATCCTGCCACCAGGATTTTAGTCTCAAAGGACTTAAGAAAAATGCATTGCAAAAACACAAGGCATATATAGGAGTAAAATTTAGAGAAATAGACCCAAGTATACCTCTACTTAATCATCAACAAGCATTCAACATGAACATAGCAATTCATAGGCAAATGCATGGCATAAAAAGCATAACAGAGATACTTAATCAATAGTAAATCCTACTTCATTCATAAGAAACTACAATGCATAAAAAAGAAGGACAAAGAATACTGATCTTGGTTATGGAATTGTCCTACAAAAAGCTATGTTGCTACAACGTTCTACCCAACCATAGGCCAATTGTTTTCATCAATCTCTCACCACAACTGCCACCCCCGAGCCAGTCATTATTTCCACAAGGAACTAGGGAACAATAGACTTACACACACCTAGATCATAACACACACAGTCCAACCAACACACAACTAGGTTTCAAATACTGTCTAGCTAAGCCAACATACAATTGGGTTTCATAGGCTACTGAGGAAATGACTCACACACATCAAAACACAGTCAAACCAACCTACAGTTGGGTTTCTCAGACTTCTAAGGTAATCAAAAGGTAGAATTACTGAGCTAGTGAGCTCAACCATAGAGCTATGGATTCCTACACTAGATCTATCCATCTTGGAACTTCATAATACCTACACACCCCAAAAGAAGGAACTATTCCCTTCATTGCTACACAGTTCCCTCAGGCCATACCTTCCCTTCCAGTGCTCTTCAGGGTGTGCATAGAAGATTTTCCAACCCCTCTTGATTTTCCTGTGAGGTTCCTCTCTTCACTAGGTTTATCAACCAACTCTGGACCTCTTCCACTCCTAATTCTTAAGACCAAAATAGGGATGCACATCATAGAAATCCACATGAAAAACACAGCTCACAGGCTTCACACCGTAACATAAGAAAATGGGGTCTCCTACCAATCTGTGGTCCAGGTTAACGCTGCAACACATCAACCAATTTATCAGCAACGAGAAAACACTTGGAATAATCCATAGAAATGCTCTACTCAAACCAAAAACACTCTGTTGAAGCCAAAACTATTTACAACTCTGCTAATGAACAGCACATAATTGTCAATGAATAACCACACTACGTGAATGATATAATACTCTCTCCAAACACTCAACACGACCCATGTAATACAAGATTGGGCATTCAATCTAGGTTTTTCTTGCTTCAAAAGAAAGAACATAGCTACAGACTTGCAGGTTTGCTCAGACATACAATCAGTCTTCCATTCCTTGCTCTTCCCAAGGAATTAACTTCCTCAACCAACCTCTGGAAGGAATGAATGATTGAGGACAAAGGACAAAAAGGTAGATGAGGGTTCATGGGTTTTCCCATTGACATCTGTCCAGACCCTATTGGCTCAGGGGGTTTGACTAACTCCCCACCATATCCCTTGTGGAATCATGCCCCCATCTCTTTCACATTGCAGTTCCATAGCTAGCTATGGTATTTATTAAATTGTGCATTTACATAATATTCAAAATATACTGTGCTTGACCAACACAATAACCATAGGCATCAACCTTGATCACCTATACACAAAACACCAAATCAATGGTAGAGCCTTGGCCTTGAGCTCCTCTCCATGATTTAATTATAATATATACATCATGTACAATTCAATACTTATGGGGTAAAAAATGGGGTATTACAAAAATTGAAAATGAATGGCTAAAGGAGGTCAATTAAAGGCTACAAATTGCATAAGAAATAAAAAAAGGATATGTGAAAGCTTGTTTAATCTATCGGGCATTCAGAAAAGGAATAAAATGTCAGGATTTAAATTACAGTAGCAAGAAATAAAATAAATTTAGGTACGAACACAAGAGTTTAATGGGAAGGATTGGACCCCTATAGGAATAATATTGCATCCTAACAAAATCTCTATCACATCTGCAAGAAGAAGATGAAAGAGAAATTTAATACAACGAAAGCAGTCTTGAGTCTATTTCTAACCAAGCCAAAGAAACACTTGTAGATAAAGAGAAGGAGATGAAAGAAGAAGTTCCTATCTCAAAGAAAATGCTACAAAAAATCAGAACTTATATCCAATCAAATTATCAAGCTGAATAGGAGGAAATGAGCACAAAACTAGGGGAATTCAACAAAGAAGAGAGTTCCTTTGCCATTGATGTCAAAGGGGGAGAGAAAGAGAGATCCAAATTACAAGGGGAGTAATTAGATTCTAAGGGGGAGTCTATGTTTGTTGACATCGTTCAAAAAAGGGGAGATTGATAATTAATGTATTGTCATCGATGTCAAACATGTTGAAACTGTTGAAAACATTCAAATTTTGGCGACAAACTTGAGGAGGATTGCAATATATTTTGATCTAGTCACACATTTAACTGTTGATACATAATTGACAGATAATTTTCTAGGAAATATTTGCATGCCACTTAGATTTATTTTTAAAAAAGTTTTAATTAAACTATTTAACTAAAGACATCTCTTGGAAATTCTATATCATTTTGATGTACATAATCTAGGATATAATGTTGTATCCACTAAATAGGTGTATCGGGGGAAATGATTGGCCTATCTTTTTACTTTGTGATTAAATGGATATCAATAAAAAAAGATAAGGAAAGATAGATCAATTGATATTTTCTATTATCATTAAATTAATTATCAGGAAATAAGCAAATAAAGGAAGGATCTGATGACACTCCCTAAGAAAAACCTATATGGTTTATTTCATCAATAAGTATACATTATCTCCAACCATTATTTTATATACACAGATCCATCCTCCACTTTTTTATCATCTAAGAAACCAGATATGTTTTACGAGTGTTAGGAGATCATTCGTTGACCGTAAGGTTGATGTGGCAATGTCAGACAATAGTGTAAGGTGTGACCGGGGAAAGGACTGGTTGTTCATTCGTTTTTCATTAATTTGTCATTAAAGTGATAATATATAAACTAGAAAATAAAAGAAGGATAAGGTGACACTGCACAAGGAAAACTATATTTTCCTTTGTCATTAAGTATAAATTATCTTCAACTATGCTTATGAACACACAAATCCGTCCTCCTACAATGATGTGTCATCGAGGAAGCATTATATGTTTTAGGAGTGTCATCTGATTTTTCTTGTACACCTTGTAGTTAGTGTGGAAGTGCCAGAGCATAGTGTAAGGTTTATCTATGGAAAGGATCATCTGATATTTTCCTCTATCATTAAGTGGATATCATGAAACCAGTAAATGAAGGAATGATCGACCAATATTTTCTTTTGAAATCAAGTGATTATCAAGAAACCATGAAATAAAACAAGGATCAGTCAACATTCCCCAAGGAAAACATATATTTTTTCCTTTCTCATTAAGTATACATTGTCTTCAACCATGCTTACACTGAGATGTTGTGCTCCATTGTTATATTGTCTAGGAAATGAGATATGTTTTAGGAGTGTAGGCTAATTCGTTTTTCATTATAAGGTTGACATGGCATGTAAAGAAGCAACGTAATGTGTATCGGGGAAAATGATAAGATGATCTTTATCTCTTTCATTGAGTGGATATCAAGATAAAAGAAAAGGAAGTAAGGATTGTTCAATATTTTCCTTTTTCAATGTTATATTTTTAATGGTTATACAAGATCTAAAAAATTTATCTTCATAACATCATAACCATAAGAAAGGATCATTGAAAGAAAGACAAGCACAACAACACAAAACAACACATAGATTTATACTGGGAAACCCTCATGGGGGAGAAAAACCAGCAAAACTTCCTCTATATAGAATTTGACCAAGTATAGTGTAAAACCCTAGCAACAAGAATAATTGCTCCTCTTCCACATTATACTCTCTCTCTCTCTCTCTCTCTCTCTTGTGCAGTGCTTAAGTGTATGGTGTGTGTGAATGAGAGAGACACCTCACCAATTTATATTCATTAGGTGAGTGACTCAACTAACTAACTAGGTCATCCAGTTTCTCTAATTACGATCGACCTACCTAAGGAAACTCAAAATAACATTGATAAAATACTTTTGCAGGTACTATTTCCACGACTTACAATAGATGGCTTACCTCATGACTTTTACATAACCAATTACACAAAGGACATCCCCAAACGAAGGAATAACATTTCCAAAGGAGAATACAATAAAATTACAATAGAATATATTCCGAATTTATAATACTTTAAAACTCCCTATTAACTATGAAGGTATTCTACATCATCAACAACCATCATCACAACTATAGAAATGACTGGTGAATCTCTATATGTCATAGGAATTTTTAGAACACCATCTTGCATCTTCATCATCAATCTCAGTATGAGAATACTGGATCATCTTCTGCAACCTCAGTATGTAAATACTGAATCATATTCTATGAGTACTGGATCATCTTCTGCAACATCAATATGTGGATATTGAATCATCTTCTGCAACATCAGCATGTGGATACTAAATCATGTTCTGTGTGTATTGGATCATATTCTATACTGAACCATAGTTTGTGTACTGGATCATCTTCTGCAACATCAGTATGTGGATACTAAATCATCTTCTACAATACCAGCATGTGGATACTGAATAGTCTTCTGCCATATCAGTATGTGAATACTGAATCATATTCTGTAACATCAGTATGTGAATATTGAACCTTCTTCTGTAACATCATTAGGTGAATACTAAATCTTCTTCTGCAACATTAGTATGTGAATATTGGAAAATCATCATTAATATTTAAATATTGGATTATCACCTACAACATCGGTACGTAAATACTGAAACAAAACAACAACAATAGAATGTTAGTTCTAAAGAAACATCATCAATAAATACTATATCATCATCTGCATCATAAAAATAGAGATGTTGGAACATCATCATCAACAACATAGAAATGTTGGAACATCATCATTATCATCATCACAAAGTGTACCATATCAAAATTAACAACACAGGGTGTTGGGACCACAACCACATCAGCATCATCAACACAAGGTATTGGGACCACAACCAAATCATCAACATACAAATGTTGAAGCAACATCATCATCAATATCAGTATAGAAATACTGTAACTACCTGTTGGCCTGATTTTCTGACCTAGGCCAACTAAGGAGATTAAGCCCACACAAGTAGCTTAAAGTAACTTCCGGTGTGTTTGGGATGGAAAAATCTCGCAGGTTATGGTCCTGATACCAACTAAATTTTTCTCTTAAGGAGAAACTAAAATTCAGTAAAAATTTATCCTAATCTTATTTTTATCTAAATAAACCCTAAAATTAGTTTTCTAAAAACCTAAGTTATCCTAAAATTGTTTTCTTAATGAAAGCCTTCAATTTTTTGAGGATTTGGTTTCAAATATTTAAATTCAAAAAACTATTATAAATATTGTGAAATTAACCTAATTTCTATTTAACATCTGTTAAATATAAACTACACAAAAATAACACTAACTGAATTATTCTATCCTAGCTGAGAGCAATTTAAATACTATATTAATTATCAATTAATATTTCAAGTAAACAGAAAGATAAATGGTTAAGATTTAAATGAAAATATTTAAATCATTCACACTAAATCATTCTGCTATATATTCACTATAACGGAAAATTTAAAATAGACAACTACTTTAAACTTTTCTGTAATGTTTTATTAATTAACAATTAATAACCAACACTAAATATCTGAATAAAAGATAATGTTCATGATGAAAACATTGTAATAATACAAATGAAATCAAAACGAACATAAATATGTATATTACTAAGTTTCGAATTTTCAATAAAAATATTGATTAATTCAATATAATAACATACTCATTCAAATAGCAATATTGTGTTGACAGAGTATAATATCAGATAATGAATACAATCATAACCAAGTATAATTGTACCAATAGTATAACCAGAAGACGATATATTGAAATATATATATAAAGTATTCAAAATAGTACCGAACAGTGATACCAGTCTGAGAACTTTCAGTCACACTCCTCCTCCGAAGATAAAACCCCAGTAAAGAAATAAAACTAGTACTGAAATGATATTTCAATGACGTTTTTATTCACCTACTCCATCCCCTAATACATCGAAATTACTAGTTTATATAACCCCACTAGTTTTTCATTTCAGCCTCTAATAAGTGCTATAATGAATACAACAAGAGTCCTATTCCTACTTAGTTTCATCGAATCTCTTCAAAAAGACACCTGTCATAGACATTATACTATGGGGTAAAACTGTCAATTAAATGACTAGCGTGTATTATCTCCTGGTTCATAGGGACTGACATATTCATGGCCATATTGAACCTCCAATCCTTCCAGAAGCATCAATGTATGCCAAGTGTGAACAAAAACATCTTGTGTCTGCTTAGGATAGCGATACCATGTACACCTGTACAAACGAAAATAAAAATCTTATTAAAACATGTTAACAAAATAACAATAAAACAAAACAAATTAGATGCATTCCTGCAAAATCTACGATTTTGTAGGTATGCTTATTAAAACTTTTATTACCTGTTAAAAAGAGAGATAAACCATATAACCACATTAGAAACAACATCAGGTTCTATTTTGTAAATTGATTATTCTTCTGGCTTCAGAAATTTTAGCTTTGAGCCTGATAATTATTAGCTTCTGTCGATCTGCTTGCTCAAGCAAGTGCTGGTTTGTGTTTATCATTGATTTCTATGCTTCCTTGTATCGATTCTTCTTCACGTTCATGTCCTTCCATATATTAACCCAATTTAGTAACTCTGCCCTTAATGTTTTATTTTCTTCATCTTTTAAGGCTGCGTTCGCTTGACATTCTTTTAATTCATTTTTCAATTCTGCGATTTTGGTTTTGTATACTCTGTCAAGTACCTATTGGATGGTTTATTCTTCCTAGTCATGACATGAATCATTTGACTGAGAAGAGTCAAGATTATTCACATCTTGATCTGGTGATGGAATGCTCATAAATGATGGCTCAGGGCCAGAACCACAAGCATCCATACATGATGGGGCTGCCTCAAACTTTCTTGGCTCAGTAATTCTTTTGGCCAATGATTTTTCACGATTCTCCTCTATGAGAATAGGTTCATCCATATGAGTGGTCTCAGGAATCAAATATAAAACATCATCCTCAAGTTGGACCACAACTGGCTGAGCATTCTGTTGAGTGGTTACAGGAACAGAGGCTGTAGTTATCGTATTCATGCTTCCAGTGAATCTTTGTGCACGAACAAAAACATAACCTTTTGGCTCAAAACCTCCTTTGTCACAACAAACCTGCATTAACTATTCAAGTTTTCACATGGATTCATCACCAATTTTTTTAGGAGTACACAACTCAGAGGGGTTTTCATGATTAACAGCATCAACATATTCATCATTTGTCAATTTACCATCCACCTTTGAAGGTGTACTGAAGCGTTTGTCAGATAGTGATTAGTCCATATTGGTTTCAGCATAACAAGAATTAACCTTAATGGTTCCCTCATTACTAATACGAGTACCTACAGGTGAAATTGCTTCCTGTAGTTTATTATCCCCTAACTCAAACTTAAGAATATCAACCACTTCAGATTTTGGTGGAGCTTTACGCTTCCTACGAGTTTTAGGAGGAGGGTTTGGTCAGTACTGTGTTGGCCCTAGTTTATTTTCAACCAAGAACTCATCCCAAGATTTGTAGCTAAGAGACAACTGATGCTGGATTAAAATTTTAATCAGATCGTGGTGGAATAAACTCCTATCAGGATTGCCTATGGTACTTTGTACTGAATGTGCCATTTTCTTCAGGCTTTACAATAAGTAAAATGGAAGATTGAGCTTACAACCTTTCAATGCTAACAGTGATCACATATGATAATAATGAAGATGAGAGAGTCAGCCATCACAAGAGACATACCTAACTAGGATTTCATAAAATGCTCGCCTTTCTGGTTTTAAGAATTTAACTGAAACCCCAATCTTCAACTTTGCATTGGCATGTAAGGGTAACAGTAATGACCAACATCTCTTCTTATCGACCTTTCCTCCTTTAAATCAACGTTCTCTGGTTTGAGGAAGCTTTGTATATTTTCCAATCTTATCCTCATTAATTATAAATTTAAAATCCCCAATTTGAGCTACATTTTCCCTAAAAATCATAGAAAATCGTTTGGTAACCTCTGCGTTATGGCCACTAAAACATCTGAAAAATGGACCCCATCCAATCTTCTTGAACAGTAGAGCGACTTTCTCATCGACTTCAACCAGCTCAGGCCCTGAAATTTCAAATCGGCTGAGAGAAGCCATTGTTTTGTGGAAATTGAACCCAAGTGTTAGAACAATTACACTCACAACAATTGCCAATTACACATGCAAATTACTCACAAAAGAGACTGAATATGGAGCAGAACACTAATCTGTATTGAATAAGTGTACAATAGCCAACCCTGTGAAGTCATAGGATACCAAAATAAATAATTACATGAGAGATTCGAATGCATGAATATGCCATTCGAAATTAGTCAAAAGCAAGCTTACTAAATCTAAGCAAATCCCCCATAGGTGCATAAAGCACATTCCAAATCTGTCTAGGAGCTCACGAATTGGAAAACGAAATTAGGAAAACTAATAGATGATGGAAGGACAACTCATACATGCTTTTCATAGGAGAAAAGAGTGGAGGATGATGAGGACAAAAAACAAGTTAACTTCACCTAGTCAAACTTTCCCAATTGTCTTAAAACTCAGAAAAAGCAGGCAATAAAGCAGAAAAAGAAGACATGCACTAGGGAGGCCAGGAATGAAGCAGATTTGATTCCAGGAGGTTTCCCAAGCACTCCATGACTCAAAATTAGCAAGTTTGACCACTAAGGATGTGTGGAGGACAACTTGCATAAGGTGGAATATGAAAACTAGGCAAATAAGACAAAAATTGGATTAACTAATGTTTAAGGTAGCTAACTGTGGGTTGATTATTCTAACATGTTTCCTCACTGCAACTCTAGTTTTGGGTTGAAACAAATGAAGTCGTGAAAATCGAAGGAATAGGCACCCAAGTAAAAGGCATTATGCGAAATGTCAAATCCCCAATTGATTCATACGTGACAGAAACGATAACCCCAATTTTGGCCATGTTAACCAAATTTGGAAATGATGAGAACAACAGCCAGTGTTTTTCGCTATGATAATTGGACAGACTAGCCACGAATAACTGAATTCTTCAGAAAACAGTATGTAAAAATTTCAAACTCTAACTAAACCTTCATATCAAAAATAATTCAATTTAGGGATTATAAATCGAAACATTAATAACACCCAGTCTAGAATGATGGCCTCGTACAACATCATGAATAGGAATGGCTATCAGTCATTTATGGAATTGAATTCCACTGATACGATTTCATCACTAAATCCATAGCTGTTAATTAAATTGATAGGTGTTAACAATTAAACCAAATCCACATGCCAATACGAATTCAATATTTATGCAGTGATCCTTTCAAACAGATGTTATCAATTTAGCAATTCATATCCTGTACCTTAATCATAACTATCAATCGATAATAACCCAGAATTACACGTGGAAGGCAATCGTGTTCATAAACAGGATGATGTGGAGTTGTCATAATAATCCATAATGTTCCCTAGGGTTTCTGAAATTACAACTAAGTAGCAATCACCATTCACAACCAGACCATATATATACATATAATTATTTCAAAATATAGTTTCAAATACTTGATGAAATCCCAATCACTTGTGACCCACTACAAGATGTGATAGGATACAAAGCTTATAAAACTATTATGATTATGTTTATGTGACAATGAAAATTTCGAAATAATATACATACGATTGAACTCTAGATATTTCGTGATATATATGTACAATTTTAATGGTAACTGATAGTAGAGATCCATAAGAATTTTTCAAAGTACAAGTTTTTAACAAGACATTAATTAGTTATCCCAACTTTTATGAGAAAATAAAAGAGTGAGGAATAACCTGAGTAATACTTACAGATATTTATAAATAATGATAGGTTCTTAATAGACTTAAGAAACTTTGATCATTCTGAACCAATTTTGAATATTTTAGTCTAATTATCATAATTTTTAAACTAATGATCAAACTGGCTTTTAAAACAGAAGATTTATTTATTTACACTTATCTCTCAGTTGACAACTGTACATTAATGATTGATTATATATCCAGAAATTTGATAGTCTTCAATCCAAATGATCTATTAATATTTGATAAGAAGATCAGGACTGGCTGAAATAGTAGAATGATGTTTGAAAGTTATATAAACATTATGAATTTATCATCATCCTTCATTTCTACAAAATATAGACAATTTTATACATAAATATAAAATTACTTATAAACAACAAACAATATATATAATTATATACATTTTTAGGATCTAAAACATCAACAGAAATATTTTTTCAAGATCAGTCCATTCATTGGGAATGTTTCGAATTGGCCTTCTAGTGTTTGCAAACGAAAGGTACTTGGACCTATATTTTCAGCTATGACAAAGGGACCTAACCAAAGTTTTTGAAACTTAGTATGATCTCTTTTTTCCTCATGAGCTTTATCCCATTTTAAAACCAAGTCTCCCACCTAAAATTCTCGATTGGAACTTGAGGATTGATCAAACCAGAACTTCACAATTTGTTGATGTTTTGTAAAATGTTGTTTTGAATTCTCTCTTTCTTCCTCAAGTTTTAACAAAGTATTGATCCTTTTTTCCATTGCTGGACAATCTTCATCTTGAACAGACTGAGCTAACTGTAATGAAGGTAAAAATAAATTTGGTGGTAAAATAGCTTTAGTTCCATAAACCAAGAAGAAGGGTGAGTTACCTATTGCAGCTTTAGGAGTTATCCTATCTTCCCAAAGAGCATTAAATAATTCTGTATGCCAATCACGATGGTGAGCTGAAATAGTTCTTTTGAGAATTTTCAATAAATTTTTGTTTGTTGATTCAGCTAAACCATTTCCATGCAGATGATAATTAGCTGGATACTTAACTCTTATTCCCTTCTCTAAGACAAATTGAGTTAACTCAACTGATGAAAAATACGAAGCATTATCAAAGACAAGGGAATCTGGAACACCAAATCTCGTTATGATATAGGATTCTAAAAATAATATAACCTGATTGGTGTTTACAACCCTTAATGGAGCAGCTTTTGCCCAACGAGTAAAATAATCAGTTGCAGTTATTATATACTTGTGTTGCATAGGAGAGGGAGGGTTTATTGGTCCTACTATGTCAATACCCCATTGCTGAAAAGGTCTTTCTATTGAAACAGGTTGTAAAGGGAAAGCAGGTTTCTTAACTCTTCCTGCAGCAAGTTGATATTCTTGACATTTTCTGACAAAAGCATAGGAATTGCGAAATAAGGTAGGCCAATAATAGCCAGCTCTAAGAATCTTATGTGCAGTAGTTTCTCCACCAAAATGAACCCCTGCTGGTCCAGAATGTAACTCCTTCAAAATCACTTCTATTTCATCTTTGTCTAGGCATCGAAGCAACACTCCATCTGAATTTCTCCTAAAAAGGATGTTGTCAATTGATAAATAAGGAGTAGATTTCAATCTAAGTTCTCTCCTTTTCCCATGTTCCAAGGAATTAGGAGCAGTTCTTGTTTCCAAAAATACTCTTATGTCTGTATACCAGGAATCCTGTGGTGGAGGATAGAAGTAGATTTCCCTTGTAAGTAAAACCTCATCAATGACAGCTTCAACATTATTATTAGGTAGATGAGCAGCTTTAGCAGCTAGTTTACATAATCCTTGACCTTTGACTATCGTTGAAGGTTTAATTTCCAAGTCATATTCTTGAAGGGTTGTCATCCATGGTGCTCTTTTTTCACCTAAATATTTTTGCACTAACAAATTTTTGATTGAAGGATAAGGAACTATCACTTTCGTTTTAGATTTCAATAAATATGGATGAAAGTGTTTGACAGCTTTAAAAATAGCAAAAGCTTGCTTATCAACTTCATGGTAATTAAGCTCAGCACCTTTAAAATTTGAACTCATAAAGGAGATTGGCACTTCATTATTTTGCTGATTTAGTTGAGTTAAAACTGCTGCATATGATATGTCAGAAGTGAAAGTATACAAGATGAAATCTTTGTTAAAATATGGGCTTAAAAGACTAGGAGCTTCTAAAATGGCTTCTAAAATTTTCTGAAATGACTCTTTTTCTATTTGTCCCCAATTAAAAATAACATCCTTCTTAATCATTTTCTGTAAAGGATGGATGATTTCAGAGAAACTGGGGATGAATCTCCTAACAAAATTTATTTTACCAAGAAATGATTGCATTGCTTTCTTGCTAGAAGGGTAAGTTACTTTTGAAATGGCTTGGGTTCATTCGGGATCAATCATGATCCTGTGTTTTGAAACCACGCAACCTAATAGAATACCTTCTGAGACAACAAATATTGTTTTCTTAGGATTTAAGAATACTCCGAATTTTCTACATCGTTCAAATACCTTTCTAAGATTATTAATATGATTAGGTCGATATTTAGAATATACAGTAACGTCATCTAAATAGACAACTACTGAATGATTAATTAAGCCTCTAAAAGCAATATCCATTACCCTTTGAAAAGTTGCCCCAGCATTGATTAACCCAAAGGGCATATTTCGGTAGGCATATGTTCCCCATGGAGTTCTAAAAGTTTCTTTCAATTGATCATCTAGAGAAACCAATATTTGGTTGTATCCTGAGAAACCATCAAGAAGTGACAACATCTCAGACCCAGAAACCTTTTGAAGAATTTGTTCCATGGGAGGAACTGGGTAATTATCCTTTTCGGAAGACTTATTAAGATTTATAAAATTCACACATAATCTAATATCCCCATTTTTCTTCCTAATTAGAACTAGGTTGGCTACCCACTGAGTATGTCGGATAGGGAAAATAATCCTGGCAGCTAATAGTTTATTTAGTTCCTTCTTAATTGTTGGTTCTAATGACGGGTGATATTTCCTTAGTTTTTGTTGAAATTTTTTTGACTCATGTTTAATTGGAATTATGTGTTGTATGACTTGTGTATTGAAGGTTTTCAAATCGTCATATGTCCATGCAAATACATCCTTAAATTCTTTAAACAATTTTATGAATGTTGTTTTTTCTGCGGGAGTGCAATCTATTCCTAGATTTATAGTTTGAGGATTTAGTTCTGTTCCTAAATGTATGCTTTCATATTTCATTTGAGAGCTATTGGTTTTACAGTTAGGAACATATCTAAATTTATCTTGAATATCAAAGAATTTTTCTAATCTTAACACTGAATTAGGGATTGGTTTTACCTTTTCAAAAGCTTTTTCAACTGAACAAAAATCATTTATTACCGAAAAATCCCGCAGATTTTCGTCATGTGTAACTTCATCAATGGCTGAATCTTTAAAGGTATCATCATTCGTTAGAAAATTCAGCACCTGCACATTATTATCAAACACATGCCAGTTAAAAATATTATCTGGTATAGAAGGCCTAAAAATCAATTCAACTGAAAAGAAATCTGGTGTAAGATTTTCTGATGGGATTAATTTTGATGCTACATTCGCTAATAAATCTACTTTTTGATTTTGAGCTCTTGGAATTGAAATTATGTTAAATGCATCAAAACATGAAATGAGATTCCATACCTCTCGTTGATAATTCTGCAAATGTTCAGAAAGGCAGTGAATAGAATTACGTACATGTCTGACGATGATTTCGGAATCACCGTATGAAATTAACACTTTGATATCCAAATCAATCACTTTTTTCAAACTCTGTATTAAAGCTTAATATTCCACAGTATTGTTTGTACAATTAAATTCCAGCCTACAAGCTATACATGTTTTATTTCCCTGAGGTTCTATTAGCAGGCAACCAACTCCTCCTCCTTCTTTAGATTTCGCACCATCAAAATATAAAGTCCAGGTAGAACTATTAACAACTACTTTACTTTCTATAATATTTACAATATTATGATTATCTACATCATTTATAATTTCCTTGACTGAAGAGTCAAGAGAAATAGATGTCACATTAATAATTTCTGATTGTTGTTTATTTTCAGAAAAAACAGAATTTTCAGCTTTAAAATTTCCAAATCTTAGTTCATACATATAATTCCCCATAATGGAATCTAAAAATAAAACTGGTTCACTAGGATCATGTAATTCTGTTATAGTATATTTCATATATCTTTCTCTGTTTATCTTAATTTGATTTGACTTTCTATTCTTAGGTAACCATAATGTTGACCAATCCGTGGCAAAGAATCCATTCAATTGTTGAGACCAATCTCTACTTAAAAACAACCCATACGCATCAGGAATATCTGCAACCACAATGTCTATAATTTGAAAAATTGAAGGGTTACAAGCAATCCTGACTAAAACATCTTTCATCTCTCCTACAACCCTCACATTTGTCTTATCCAATTGAGTTATTTTTGAATTTGATGGAACATATTTTCCATTCAACCTTTTGCATATAGATAAAGGCATCACATTGGAAGATGCTCCGAAATCAACCATGCAATTATGAACGTTCCTATTGAAAATCTCAAAGGTAAGTAAGAATAGAGGTGTGGTTGATTTAGAATTCTTCCCTATTAGAAAGGCTTTGTCACCTGCTAATTTTCCTTTATCAGTTGATGTTACATCATTATTAGAATTGTTTACAGCAACATTTTGTTTCACATTAGGAATTATTGAACTCATGGCAGGATTTATAACATGACTATTAGGCATTGGGTAAATTTGACGAAGATCATACATACTAATGTTTGCACGTGTCTTCTTTAAATCTTCAATTATATCATATTGTAAATCCAATTTTGGAGCATTTTGAATGGGCTGAGTAATCTTTGTTGGTTGAGTCTGCTTGCCAGATTGAGATTGTTTATTAGGTTGTGAATTATTGTTATCATTACTTGGGGTAGAACTCGATGAAGCTCCAAGAGTGTTTGCGAATGTTATACTACGAGTATTATAGGCATGTTGTCCTGCAGGAGGACTTTTACTCTCATATTATTTTATATTACAAGACTATCCTAGAAATGACCATTAACTTGTTGTGGTTCTTCCGATTCTTCATCATTTTCTGATTCCTCTTCTTCTTCATTTTCAGTTATTTCTTTATTTGAGGGAGTCTCTAATAAGGATAAAACAACTCGAATAGTATTAAAAATTTCTTCATTTACTACTACATCAGGTGGTGTATTTGTTTTATTATTTGTATTCAGATTTTGTCTAAACTGATTTCTGAAATATCCTCTAGAAGAAGATGCTTTAGAATTGGTTTTCTTTAATCCTACAACTTCATTGGATAATGCTCGAATAGCATTCTGCAGCTGTTCTACATCAAATGCTTTATCTTTTTCTGAATTAGGTTTTTGGATCTTCCTACGAGGGAAAGTATCAGATTTCCCACTTCTATCTGGTTCATAGGACATAGAATCCTTCTCAACTTTAATGGCTTCCTCAAAAGTTTCTACCGAATTTGTTTTACCAGCTCTCTTAACAAACATCCCAGGATATTTTGGTAAAGCTGAAGTATAGTTTTCAATAATTATATCCTCGAGTGGTTGAGAAGCAACCGGAATTTTATTTTTTAATGTAAGAAACCTCTGGTTAAAATATTTAATTCTTTCTTTAGGTTCAATTTTAATCCGAGATAACTCCAGGGCTAAAAGAGAAGGTGTTTTATCCTCCCTGAATTTATCTAAGAAAGCTTTATTAAATTCACCACAATTTGTAATTGATCCTTGAACTAACAAAAAGTACCAAGTAGAGGCTCTTCCTTCAAAAGTTAAATGGAACAACCGACAAACGACATCTTCATGCTGAACATTCATGGTTTGAACAACTAACATGAGTTTGTCTACATGCACCTTTGTAGGTTCTTTGTTATCTAGGTTAAACTTAGGAAGAAGTTTATCTGAGTGTTTAGGCAAAGGATGTTGTACACCAGGGACAGCTACAGCAACTGTTCTCAACCAAGGGAGTTGTGGATTAGGTGGAGGATTACCTCCTCCTCCCACAGGTATGTTTCCCACCATAGGACTTCTCTCAGAACCTGAAGAACTCCCTGATATGAATGACCTTGGACTATCAGGTGGTGAGAGCTGTTAAAAGAGTGTTTACTAGTCAAATTGGTGGAGGAGACTAGGTGGAGAGAAAAATGACATGTGGTAGCATCCTCAAACCACTTCCAACTATTGCAGGTGGAAACCTCCTTACATTTGGGGTCATGATTCCCCAAGAAAGTGGAATCGAAGCAGGTGTCTCAATTAATGACAACTAACCCAAAAGACCTAGGCAATCTTTATAAAAATTCCCATTGAAGAGGGTTGAGGCTGCTCATTCTGGAGAAGTGATCATTCAGGTTGAATGAATGTACTTCAAAGAAATTCAATGGAAGGGAAATTTGGAAAGTGTTTGAGGGGATAACTGCTGATTGAATTAGTGTAGCTTTTAAGCTGAAGATCATACTGCTAAGAGTAGAGTATTTACTAAGGTATTGAACTAGTCAGTTGACAGAGAGTTCTACTATTTGCATTCTCCACCAGTTCTTAGCCAAGAAGACCAGGAATAGGCTTGGGGGTCCTGAGGAAGCGTTGTTTGAGTGCTCTCCAGGATATTGGTAGGGAGGAATGGCCTCCTAATGCTGCTGTTGTATGTCCTCATCAGGTTCTAAGTTATTTTATTTTACTGTATTGGTTAATTAAATCTTAGATAACTTCTATATGAATGTTATCAGTTCAGTTTGTGAAATGTTTGAGTTAGTATTTTTATTAAATTATTTTAGAAATGAAATGGAATTAGAAAATAATGTGTTAGAATGTAAATAAATTTCTAGACTGTGTTTTTCCACACCTAGAAACCCCAGGCCGTACTCTAGCATAGGTAGAAGGTTTAAGTAGATAAGAGAATGAAAATAGTAGACATGATTGGGTAACTATAGATAGTAGAATAAATTTATTTCAATGTTAAATATTATGGAGGAAAAATAGTGTTATGTTTTACTTCTATTTCTCTGTATTTACTTAGTATAACTAAATAAAATGTAGCAGTAAAACTACATTAGAGTTACAGTGATTACTTACAGTTAAGTATATAAACAAACTACTAACCACATAGTTTGTCTTCTAACAATATCAACTAAATCTAAGACTAATATTTAATATAAACTAGATAGGGTTATACTAAAAGTCCTTAATTTATAAAGAGTAAATAGAGTTACAGAGTTTATTTTCTATCTTTTCAAGAACTCTGAATAAAATCTACCTGACAGTTTAGTAAATAAAAGCAATGTAAGTATAAACAATAACTAGTATAATACTAAATATTTACATATGTAGAAACTATTTTACATTTACCAGACAGGCTTATACCTATGAAGGAAAAGCTTCAGGGTCGAAACCCTAACTTATAAATTATTTAAATATAATTTAAATTACTTAAAGATTTAAACATTTTCATTTATAATTATATAAATACACCTTATAGGAAGTTTCCAAAGCATATTTTAGACTGTTTACAGTCTTTTATGAAAACAAATACCTTATATAAACAAGCAAGATAAGATACAGTTAACAATTTAAAATACCACTATACACCTGTAATAATCAAACCGAATTAACAAGTAGCAGAACCTAAGTATTAACAAATTTATGAACTTATTTTAGATAAGGGTTTTATTTCCAGTAAAACCCTAGCTAGTATATTCTGGACAGGTGAGTTTAAAAATTATAAATTTCACATTACGACTGAGTTACAGTCTTATATTAACAATATCTACTTACAAAAGATATCTTAGACAGTAATTTTCTTCATTAATAGTCGTATAGGAAAAACCCTAAATTACACAGATTCATAAATTGCAAGATTTCTGCAAAAACAAGACTGAGCTCGAAGTAAAATCCTTCTTAAAAACCCAATTTATTACATTGATAGGCTGTAAGGCTGAAAACTTAACCAAATTACAACACCTATCTCAAGGCCGGAACTACCCGACATTGTAGCAAGGGTTTGTAAAAAAATTTGAACAAACAACTTATTAAACCCATGCATCTAACGAAGAAACCGGACAAGCTTTCAAGCTTGAGGTTTCACCATCAACAACCCTGTTTACAAGCAGGGTAAAAAAACCATTCTTTGAACCCAGGGCTTACCAGATTGGAGACACGAGTCCCTGAAGCGAGCCAGCGTTCTCTTCGTCACTGAAATATTGAGCTATCACGAGTTCCTGCAAGAAGAGCACTATACTGTGCGTTAATACAAAGTTTCATCTCCATTGAAAAACTACTGTAAAAACATATTACTGTGTGTTTCATATTAAAAGAAAAACCAAATAGATTTACCTGTAAATGAAAGACTATCGAGAAGCAAAAAGACTTTCACTAGCTACGTAATGCACACACAAAAATATCCAAACCCTACGACGATTGTGGAGCACAAACGGTAGTAAAGAAGCTTAGCTTCACAACATAGTGACAGGTCACGAAGGAGAGTAGGACTGAGCCATGGACGGCCGAGATCCAAACACAAAATAAAAATAGTCAACACTTGCAAGGTAGAGTTCACAGCTAAGAAGGTTTGCAAACCAAGACCAAGCTTAGAAAAACCATAGCAATGAGAAACAAAATCCTTTGAGCAAGCTAGTAGAGGAATAGCCTCACGGCCGCCATGGAAACTTCACAGTGCAGCCCACAGGCCGGTGAAAACTTTGGAGGCAAATGACAAAGCAAATAGGGTTTGCAAGATTTTTATAATGCCGGGTACATGGACAGGAGGTGACCACGTGCCCTCCAATACTTTTAACCATGCAAGGGTCGAGTCCATAGTCCACCTGCGGTTTCAATCATCAAAATTATCAAAACAATGATTTTAATCAAACCATGCATGACTTATGGAATAAGCTTATATATATATTACACCATTGTTCATACATAAACTATATGATAATGTTTGATAGCTTCGAGATCTGCGTATGGATTAACGATGATCTCTTAACATTGACCTTAGTGAAAGGTTGTAATGACCTTGTCACATGGTTAATCCCAATGTCGATCATGTTTTAGGACCTTTCTATTATTCATTATATTTATATAATTGCTAAACAATGATAGAATATGCACATATTATACTCCAAACTTATCACTTGTAAACCGACGGCTTTGGGTGATAATAATATATGGAGTTTGAATAGAATAGTAAAGTATTTAAACTATGTCAAATACAAGGCTTCACCTTGGTATAAGCTCTCAGACACTGGTTACTTACTCGACTTGTCAATACTAGTAATAGACCATATCATTATTTGGCAAGGATAGTTTGTGGATGTTTATGTTAACCTGTTCTTAGCATAGTGAAGAATCTTGGTCATACTAATGACACATAGGGTCAAACTTCATATTAGAAGTCCTAGGTAGAAAAATATACCATAATAGTTATTATAAATATTAACTTGTTGTAAGCTACGCAACATGATAATAGTAAATTTTATAATGGAATAAACCATGCTCAAGTCTATAATAATTGGAATGACACTGATAATATATTTACCTATGACTTAGACTTACGAAGCAAGGGTAGAAAGTATTCCATCATGAAACGATGCATTTAATTACAATAATTAAGCTTATAATGTCAAGGAGAATTCCAAGCAGTAAGATTCCTACAGAATGCAATTAAGAATCAGACTAATACATTATTAAATAAGATGGTAATGTATGCCGTTACAATAGTGCATGTAGCAAGGTGATACTGTAAGTACAGAAGTTTATAACTTGCACTAGTACAAAAGCGCGGATTTTTCCACGGAGGTTTTCCACGTTTCTTACTTTTTGGTGTAAAATTCGATGTAACAGGAACAAGGCGTCACTGTATCCATGCCTAGCCATCGCTGTATCCACGCCTGGACTCTTAGACGTCTCTGTATCCATGCCTAAACTCTTGGACATCGTTGTATCCATGCCTGACCGTCTCTATAGCGACGACACCGTCTTTTGTTGACTTTTTACAACGGTGGGGGAAAGATCATTCAAGATGAATAACCTTGTACTGAGTAAGGCCGGAAGGGTTAAAGGATAGGTTCAAGGCCAACCCTCCTTTGATCAAGGGTCTGTGAAGGTCATGTTTAACACTATTAAAGGACAGGTTCAAGGCCAACCAAGGGTCTGTGAAGGTCATGTTTAACACTATTAAAGGATAGGTTCAAGGCCAACCCTCCTTTGATCAAAGGGTTTGTGAAGGTCATGTTTAACACTATTGGGAAAGGGTAAACTATCTATTTTTTAAAGTGGCTATAGCTTTGGGGCATAACGACTATTTTCAAAGGATCTTTAGGGAACATCTACACAACCTTTTGTAGATAGTTAGCTAGAACCATAAACTGTCTTGAATCTCAACATAGTGAGAATCTATGGGTTATCAAGTCCAATGGAAAGAACCGTCGCATATCCGACGCTTAGGTTCATTCGTTGACAAAGATTAAAAATTCCATAGTCAAATGTCAAAGTGATTGGTATACCAATCGAAATGTAGTAGTGTTTCCACCACTTTTGTCGAAAATACGATGGAAGTGGTGTTGATTAAACGAAAACATAATATACCCATAGTGTCAGTTAACCAACATATAGTCGTCGTATTTTTGATGACTTATCGACATAAATATCCATAAATATCCGACGTCGTTGCCTTCAAATGTATGGCAGCCTCATCAGATATAGAATTTAAGTCGTCGAAAATGCGACAATCGTGAGTAGTTTAAAAAAAATAGTTGATGGGTAGGGGTCGCTCTCAAATGGATCTTAGATTTAGTGGCTATCATGTGCCTCAGTTCATAAGTCTCCAAGCCATATGTTTTAATGTCAAATGTCCTACTATATCCTGTATTTTTCAAGAGTTTTGTATATTTAAATGTTCAAAAGTATTTGACTAGGTTTTATATTTTTGTTTAGTAAGTTTTGTGATTGCTACATGTTATGTCTCATATTAAGTCTCCCAATGCAAACTAGCACCTTATTTTGAGAAGTATTCCCCTTGAGTTGGTATTTAGCATTATTTTTATGAGAGTAGCCATCTTGAAGAGAGTTCCAAGGAAAACTAAGAAAATGGCATAAGATACCCTCACACATGGTTAAAGAATAATATTTTAAGAAGGAATTTTGCATTGGATTTTAACAAATCCAAGTCAATGCTTATCCAGTTTTTTAGCTCGTATAAATACACTATTGAAAGCAGATAAAGAACCAAGTAGATAGTTTAAAGAAGAGGTGCCTAGTACATGAAAAAATACTTTTTCCATTTTAGCTAGAAAAGGCATCATTACGCTTCCCAGTTTGCTAATCTATTTCACAATTGCTACACATTTGTTTTCCAAACTATTTAATGGAAATCTATAAGCATTAATTTCATTTATGTTGCATGTTTGTCACATATAGGTATCAATTGTTTCTTTGCGACTCTCAAATAACATTCCTCTCTAATTAAAAAAACCTCTCTACAACAACAATAACATTTTACTCAAACTATAAGCAATGAATTTCCATTAAAGAACCCCCACATTTGCAGAAATCCTAGCACCTGCTACTACCTCCTACCTTTCTTCTCATAATTAAGGTGCAATGTGGATACACGTTAAGCTTAAGAATGAAATATATAGAGGAGTTCTCACAATCATTACTATGGCAATCTCAAATGACGTCATATCATAGGTTCAATATGTAGATACCTCTCAATAAGATTGGGATACATTGAAAAATTGCTAAGAAACCTATAACACAAACCCTTAACACAAAGTGGTGAATGAAATGGAGGGAAGAAAATTGGCGGGAGTTTTGCTTCGGCCCTCAAATCCCTATTATCAGTGAAGACTTTGCAGCAGAAAAAAACCATTGTCATTTGATTACACTTCATATCCTTCGCACCCGATATTATTTTCTTTGTGAATTTCATCGAAAAACCCTTGTTCTCTGCGGGGATTAACAAAGTAGAGAATACAGATGTTTGGCATGCAGAGTCAGTCGGATGGAGGTTCTCTATTCTCAGGAGGTGGTTTTATGCCCTCTCAGGCCACCCAAGTTAACGAAGGTGGTTTTTCCTCTGTGAGGGTAAGCGAATTTTCCTCTCAGCTTAGGCGGTTTTAGGGTTTTCAACCTTTGCATGTTTTGGCAGTTTAAGGAGCCCAACATTCAATCAAGCATGGATGGTTTTGTAGAAAAGCGGTACCAGCACCGAGCTTCTTCCATTGATGGTAAAACAGATATGCCAGGCAACCCAGAATCTCTCTGATAAGAATTCGAATTTTATAATAGATGGCGTTGACGTCAACAATGTAAGAACCGTTCTTAATTTTTACTGAACATTCAAGGTGTTTATGTATTATGGAATAAATTGCCTTACTATGTATTTCTTTTGGGTGCGCAGGTAACCCTCGTTGGGATGGTCTTCAACAAGGAAGAGAGGGTTACTGATGTCTCATTTTATCTCGACGATGGTACAGGAAGAATCGAAGTGAAACGATGGTAAGCTATTATTATTATTGTTACTGCGGTTATTTTGTAGTTGCCACC